>PVKA01031055.1:0-26689 GCA_004027165.1 Ctenomys sociabilis
CTATTATGAATTGTGCTGCATAAAAATAGCACATGTCATGATGTCTTTAACACTTTGGGGAAGGTAACTAGAAGGAGAATAGTTGAGGCAAATAGAATTTCTGCTTTTAGTTTGTTGAGAAATCTCCATATTAATTTGCACAGTGGTTTTATCAATTACTGCCCCATTGACAAAGGAGAAGTGCTTCCATCTACTTAGAACCTTAGTAGCATTTGTTATTGGCTAACTATTTGGTGTTAGTCATTATTTTCCGGAGAGAGAACATCAGTGTTGTTTCAATTTTTATTTCTTGAATGACTAGTGATTTTGCGCACATTTTAATGTGTTTCTTAAGTATTCATATTTCTTTATATGAAAAGCTACTATTTATTTCAGATGTATAACTTTGTATTTGGGCTATAAATTTGGGGATCTAATATTTCTAAGTTCTTTACACATTCTAGACATTAGCCCTTCTTCTGAGGATTGTCTGATGAAAACTTTTTGCATTCTGTTGGTGATTTTCTTCACTCCGTTAGTAGTTTCTCTTGCATTGTGCAACCTTTTTAATTTGTTGATTCTTGGTGTTAGTTATTGTGCAATCCAAGTTTTGTTCAGATAATTTTTGCACAAAATTCGTTTTCTATTTTCATTCTCCAAGGAATCTACATATTTTCACAAATGACCTTTCAATTCTGTAATCATTTAAAGTTGGTTGGGTCCTTTAAATAGCAGCTACACATTTGAACTGTACTTTTCCTAAGTGGTTCACACATTGAAATCCTTTGCTGGGGCTGTATTGCAATTCACCTGGATACCTTTCCAATGTAGTTAGATATGAAACTAGTGGAACCTTCTCACTCAGTCGTTCACTGAGTGAACTCTCCTCTCTTCCCAACTGGTTTCTAGCTGCTATTTCTTTTCACAGAGTCTTGAATTTCAGGGGAGGTATTTTATTTTTCACAGGAATGCTGCTATTATTCTGTTTGTTTAAGATTTCACAGTTAATGCTGTGCTATTCTGTTTGTTTAAAATGCTACTTACACGTACACTGAATTTCTTCAAGAAAGGATCAGATAATAATATTCTTCCACCTGTGAGGTGATATAAGCCAAGTATTTTGAAGCCAGTAATATAAGACCCTGAAGGTTTTTCTTACTAAGTGATACTTAGCAAAATTATGTAATATATTCCTACCTTTGGATCTGACTTAACAGTGTAATAATTTTTAGATAAACCTGAGATGAATATTAGCATTGATTGAGAATCAATAACTTGACAAAGAACAGATTTTATTGATCAATATTCTCTTAGGTATGAAAGAAAATATTAACAAATTAATAATCAAAATTTCCCGTTTAGTGGACCCAGATCCATGGTGCCTCTACAAAAGGATTCACCAAATGCATGGATTTAAATTTACATTTGTTTTCTGTCCCTAATAATGATGTCAAGATTCCCTTATCTGCCAAGGGTGGGGTAAGATTTCACCCTAAATATATGTTTATTTTATCTATTAAATATTAATGGATACTTGAATTTATCTATGTACTAATATTGTGAAATATTCAACATCACATACCACAATAAAAATTTTAAAAAGTCAGAAGAACAGTGATATAACCTGTCCTAATTAAAATGGCTGCAATAAAAAGAAAAAAATAAAGTCAAATAGTGGTGAACATGTGATTACAAGGCGTTTTTAAATGACTGTTCATGGGAATGTAGAGTAGTAAAGTTAAAATTAAAAATGGCATGCTGAGTCTTTCAAAAGTTAGAACTAGAAGTAGAATATGATTCAGTCATGTATTAATGTACAAATAAAACATGTTCAATGCAACACTGTTCTTCCTTTCTCTTACCTAGCTGCTTTAGTTATGATTATTTTCAACACATTGTGTCACTGGTCAAATGTTTGCTATGTAGAACTTAATGGAATAGAGGTTTGGCTCATGGTTTTAGAGACTCAAGTACAAGACTTTATGTGGGCACAGTGGCAAAATCTATCACCTTATGACATCTAGGTGCCAGAGATCAAGGCAAAAAGCAGAGAACGAACCTTGGGAAGACAAGATGATACATTCTTCCAGGTAGGGCTGAAATGATGCTTTCTCCAGCCATGCCACAAGTCTAGGAGATCCAGGTATGAGCATAAACCCTACAAACCGCTTTCTGAAAAAAAAAAAAAAAAAAAACACATTTGAATGATGAACCTTTTGGAGATATTTTTATCCAAACCACAACAAGGCCTTACAGTACAGTATAGGTCAGTGGGAGAAAATATCCAACTTACAATTTAAGGTGTAAGAGGTCAGTTTTGACTCATAGTCTCAGTGGACTGTGTACCTTATCAGTTATCAGCTGATTCCACAGCTGAAGCAGTTTGACAGAAGAGGTGAGCAGAGAGAGCCTGCATAAGTCCTGCTCCTCATGCAGCAAAGAGATGAGATGAGCCAGGGAGTTGAATAAACCTTTTGGTTGTGTCTCCAGAAACCCACCTCCAAGTGTGAAAAACATTAGGGGAGATAGATCTAAAGGTCTGCATTCTACCTCTGGGCCCCCAAATGCTTATTATTTCACCATATTAAATAATTTTAGTCTATCTCTAGAAAGACACTAATGTTTTTTAAAATTCCAGCAATCATAAAATGTTCAATGTCAAAGCCTATTCTGAGACTCAAAGAAAACTCCTGGCTGTTAGGCTCTATAAAAGTGAAAAACGTGAACACATCAAACATACAGTGCAACAACTTAAATATCCCTATTCCATGAGAAAGGAGTATGAGAATAGAAAGTAAAAGAAAAAAAGAGAGACCTGAGGCTAATAGGGAAAATAATGCTTTGGTATCGTCAAGGTGCATACATATTATACTTACAGACATTATTATAGCAGATGTCTCTAATCAGCAAATGAAGAGAGTGTAGCTATATACTGATTTTTATAGCTGAATTATATCCCAGATTCAATAATTAATATTATCTGCCTTGTTACCTCCCTAGTGTTTGTCCATAGTACTAGAAGCCAACATAATATTTTGTCCAAATCTTAGTGCAAATCTTGCTTCTCATAGAACTATGCAGAAGCACGGCATATTTATCTTAACTGTACTATACACACACATCATGATTCTTCCTCTTTCTTTTGTCTAGACTGGTCTAAGATGAGCACTCCATAAACCATAGTCTGAGCAAGTACACTGAAGACTCATCTTGTTCTAAATGTGTATCGTTTGTGATAACTTATGAATTATTATTATACCCTCATTAGCATAATCTAAAAAATAAAAAGTAAAAAGATCAGAAAAAATATTAATTGAAAACAATGTTAATGTGTAATCATTTGATTAATTTCGCATACCTGTATCTGTTAATCTGAGCAGCAGATTTGATAGTAAGATATGTAACATAAGAAACACTGCTAATTTTTTATTTGAATTTCTGTACCATATACATTATTGTATGTTATTGTGTTTTTGTCATTGTTTTTGATCTTTGCTTTTTATTTTGTCTCTATTTTTACTGTTTAAAATAAGTAAAATAAAAAAGACAAATTTAAAAATAAATAAATAAATAAATGTACTGGGCCTGTTCTTCCTTGATAAAAAACAACATTCTGGTTTTCTGGCTTTGATCTAAAACATCTTTGAAGCCATTATCATTTTTCTGCAATCTAAGGTTTCTCTATTTGGCATCTTCAAAACTTTTCAAAATACATCCTACAACACAAATCTTAAGGTTTCTAAGCTATGCACAGTTAGAGCAATGGGCCTACTTACATAACAGTTTTCTGTTGTTTTCTTCTCTCTAGGATAAATTATCCAACATCACATTGTGAGGGAGGGGAGGTTCATTTTGGCTTGCTGTTCCAGCAGAGGTATTCCATGGCTGGCCAACTATATGCCATAAGAAAACATATTCTGAAGCTTGGTGGAGGAAGCCTGCTTACAAGATTGCATCAGGAAGGAGAAAGAGGAGAGAAGACAGGGATGAGACGGTCTCCTTTGGAGCTACCCGTAGGGCCCCACAAACAAACATGAAAATTTAAGGGGATATTTTTAAATTTACATTGCAACAAGGGCTGCAGTTTTAAAGAGGTATTGGAATCAGGCATCCTTTTCATCCCCTCCAGTTCTTGAGGAAGTTTCCAGGATTTTCTTACTCCACATATTAGCTCCAGCTTATAATAACCTTTTCCCTTTAAATTGTGAATATTATGCATCTTGTGTTTAACTTATGCCATACTAAAAGTCCTCATCAAGGTTTGGAACTTCAAGAAGCATAACTATATGATGTTTAATTATTTTTCCTTGAATGCTTGGATTGAACTGTGGGCTAACCCATTTTATGCAAAATCCATTGTCATTGAGCTACACACTACCCCATGCAAAGTCTTTTAGGTTCAGGTATTTTCCTTCCTTCTTAACTTTTTGAGAGTTCTATAGTGAAGTGATACTGAATTTTTACACACACACACACACATACATATACATGTTTGTATATATATACATATATACATGTATATGTATACATGTACATATATATATACATATATATGTATATATATTATTTGAAATGATCATGGTTTTGGTTCTGTCACTGTTCACATAATATGTTGACATAATCGATAAACATAATCATGTTTATTGATTTTCACACATAAATGATTTAATCCCTGAAGTACATACTCTTGTATTTGATTTGTATAGCAATGTGTGTGTGTGTGTGTGTGTGTGTGTGTGTGTGTGTGCGCATGCATTTGTGTAACTCTTTCATTCTATTAACCAGAATTGTCTAAAATGATTGTAAGATTTTCCTTCACTTTAATGGTTAGGGAACCATTTTGAAATATGTGGTTTTTATTCCTTTTTAAAATGTTTTATATTTCAACACTGAAGCCATTGTGTCCTGGATATTTGTAGAAAAACTTATTACTGCTCCAATTTCATTATTTATAATTGATTTTTGTAGGTTTTCTATATAATAAGCATTTATTTTTTATTTTATATTTTACAAGAAATTATTTTGTACTTTTCTTATTAATCATTCATTGTCATTTTAAATTTTATGCAGAACACATGAACTATTTATTTATAATTCCTTGAATATTCTATTTAGATATTTTGAATTTATTGAATTCTCAGAATATACATATTCAAGGAACCAAAATACATTATCATTGTATCAATCTATCTAATCTATCTAATCACTTCTTTATGGTGAAAGCATTAAAAATCCTTTCTTTTTTGTGTTATGGAACTATATGTTATCATCTATGACAACATACTGTGCAACAAAAGTCAGACTTTATTTCTTGCATTTAATTATAACTCAATAAACTTTGGCCTATATTTTACCATTCAAAAAAATACACTAAGTATAATTTCTCTGTGATTTATTTTTTTCTTCTACTAATTCAGTTTAGTTTGTGCTTTGCCTAGTTCCTTGATGTGCAACTTCAGGGTTTTTCTTCTTAGGAAAACCACTAAAACTTTCCAATAAAAGTTAATTGTTCCCTGTATGAACTTCCCTGTTAATATATTCCTGTGTTCCAAAAATTTTGTTATGTTTCCATTTTCACATGGCTGATTTCATTTTTAGTATGTCCTTTCAAATTTCTCTGCTGATCCCGCTTTTTAATTTGTAGGAGGATGCAGGCATCCAACATATGTTCTCTACTATTGTCCCTGTTACTGATTTTTGAAATTTATTTCATTGTTTTCAGAAAACATATTTGATATAAATTTTTAATTTGAAAAAAGCTGTTCTGAGGACAAACATTTTATGTGCTGTTGTAAAGTTTGTGTAGTCTCTGTTCTGATAGAATGTTCCCTAAATAAACCATCAGTCCATTTGTACTAGCGGGCTGTACAACACAGACTGTTTCTTAATAATTTTTTTTTGTTTGATGATCTCTCCATTGTTTAAACTAGCCATGGCAGTGTCCAACAGGATAGCAACACCATCTTTGTCTCTATTAGATATCTTAGTACTTGTTTAATATTGAGTTGTTAAAAAAGTGGACATGTTCATTTTTGTTTTACATCTTCTTACTATAATGACCCTTTATAGTTTTGAGCTGTTAAATAACTAGTTATTTTCAAATATTAAATCATTCTCTTTATTTTTCTGATACATTGCTGAACTACTTTTCTGTCCTCTCTTAGTTTTCATTGAGTTTGCTTAAGATATTTATTTTATACTGGGACTTGGAATCTCATTCAATCCAGCTGTTTCCCTTCTGGGTAATTTCCCAAAAGAACTGAAAACATCACACCATAGTGATATATGCGTGCCCATATGTACACAGCACAATTTGTCATATCCAAATCTTGGAGACAAATCAAATGTCCATCACCTTAGGAATGGATAAAAAAGATGTAGTGTTTTTATATAATGGAGTATTAGTCATCTATAAAGAATGTGAAACTTGAGGCCTATATAGGCAAATGGACACAACTAGATTATGAATTCATAAGCAGAATCCATCAGACCCATAGGTGTAAATATTGTATTGTCTCCCTAGTTTAAGCACTTGAAAACATAAATAAAATCTGAAAGGTATAATAAAAATTAAAAAATGGAAACAAGCTGAACATAAAGAACAAACAAAGATGAGGGAAAGGAAAAATGATCAGAATAAAATGAAAAAAATCATGCCAGTATATGTTCAAATCTGGCAAGAGATGATTGTAGTACTAATTTCCATCACTGTTTTGAAAGTAGCAGTTTTTTTCTTTTCTTTTTTCTTTATTTGTGCAGGGTCGCACTATGCAGCTTGGACTCATAGTGATCCTCCTGCTTTCTGCTTCCCCAGTGCTGGGATTGCAGGCGTACACCACCACAGTTGCTCTCCATCACTGGCTCAGCCTGCCCAGCTGTGGGGCAGCTGCGTGGCATACCATGCCAGGAAGCGAGCCCTGGGCCCTGTTCTTACCTAAGAATGCAGCAGTATGTAGCAGTTAATGTTTAAAATATTCACTTTGACTAACTCTATGTTAAGATCTACAATCTGAGCAACTACATCAAAGATAACAAAGTAAAAAAAAAAAAATCCTGACTTCTGACATTGCCTATGGATAACCCACTACTATTGTGGACTACTGGAGTATACTGGATTATTTTGCTGAATTCACACACTTATAATGTTTAAATGGCAATGGAATAGCCATCTCTGACAAAGCTAAATAGAGAAAGGGGATACAAATGAAGGATCATTTTTATATCTGTATATACAAAATAGGATAGATATACAACAATTTTCTCTTAATTCAATGAGAAGAAAGATTTCTACTAATATTGCTTGGACAGGATATCATGTCTGCATCTTGTACTATGAGTAACTACTATCAAGACAGTAATAAGCAATGTAGTATTTATTACAACTGTTCCATTAATTGGTTTTGAAACTGTCTCATTGCTATATGTATCTCAATAAAATTAATTAAAAAAACAAAAAAGAAAAGTCATATCCACCTAGGTTATCACGGCCCTAAAGTTCTCACAGTACCACATTCTTATTCTTCTCAGGACTATGGAATGAACAATATTCTGTACTTGTTGATTTCTAAAACATTATTGGTAACAAACATCTTTCTTCCCTCCTCCTCACAGTCTCCATCCTCTGCCCTCTGCTTCCTCCTCCCAACTCCATCATTGGACTCCAACCTTTGTTCCTCCTGTCCCACATGCTGTCCCACTTCCTCTGTATCACTCCCTGTGCTCTCCTTCCCTCTCTCCTTTCGTCCCCTTTTGCATATCTCCTCCATTCTTGCCTTTCCCTCCCTTCTCTTTTGTCTCCAACTATGTTCGTCGTCTTCTAACATCCATCTCCAATTCTATTCTCTGTCCATCTATCTCTCTCAATCTAGGTAAATATTTATCAATTTTGTTAACATATTCATGAAATCAAATATTTTTAGAGTGATATCCTGTTTTAATTTTCACTGATTTCTTCCCAACTTTTCAATTTTTATTTTAATTTTAAAATTATTGTTTTCTGTAATTTCCTAAATGCAAATTTAGTTTAGTGATATTAATTCATTCTTATTTTCATGTACATATATATACAGATGTGCATATATGTATACATACACACAGATATAGATAGATAGACAGATAGATAGATAGATGATAAGTAGATAGATAGATGGATAGATAGATAAATAGATAGACAGACAGCTAGATACCAATGTACAGATAGACAATCCTACGCAAAGATTTCTTTCTTTTTTTGCTGGATCTTACACATTTTTTGATATTTTATGTTTTATTTTAGCTTGTGCAATTATTTTATCATTTTTCATGTGATCATTAATTTGTGTTCTTCAATTTTCATGTGGAATGTAGAGTCATGTATTTGAGTTTGTACACATATTTAGAGATTTTTCTAGTTTACTCTTTCGATAGCTTTCTACTTTAATTTTATTGTGTTAAGAAGCTGACATTACATGAATTATGACTTTTAAATGTTTTTAACTGTGTTTTATAATCAAGAATATCATATCATTTGATTCACACTGCAGTGAAATTTGGTCAAAATGTACATTTTTCAGAATATAGTCTATAGATAACAATTATGTCCTTTGTATGATAATGTAGATGAATTGTATTTTTATTAATTTAGAGTAGGGTCTACAGGGTGTTCAGTGTCTCACTTAGATCAGACTAGTAGTGATTCTCCTGTTTTCAGCCCTCAAGCACTGGGATTACA
Organism: Ctenomys sociabilis; assembly: GCA_004027165.1. Classification (NCBI taxonomy): domain Eukaryota; kingdom Metazoa; phylum Chordata; class Mammalia; order Rodentia; family Ctenomyidae; genus Ctenomys; species Ctenomys sociabilis. Next base: position 8,690 of record PVKA01031055.1, read on the forward strand.
GGTGGGTTCCACCATGCCCAGTCTCAATGGCTTTCGTTTTTTTTTTTTTTTTTTTTTTTTTTTTTTTTTTTTTTTTTTTTTTTTTTGTTTTTTTTTTTGCAGAACCAGGGATTGAACTCAGGCCCTTGCGCTTACTAGGGAAGCACTTATGCCACTGAGCCATCTCCCAAACCCCAAAAATAATCTTGATGTTCATAGTTCCTTATCTTTTTTTTTACCTTACTCAGTGGCTTTCTCAGTGCACCCTGGGCGCAGGGCTGGCATGGCAGGGCAGGGATCAAACTTCTGACTCTGTGTCTGCCTAAACAGGTGCTTTAATGCACTGCGCTATCTGCCCACCCTAATATATTCTTATTTACTTTGCCAGTGGATTCATCCATTTGTGATAGGTTCAAAGCTTTCTAAGTACAACAAATAATTTATATAATTTTTCTTGCAGTTCTTTAAGTTTTTGATTGATCAGTTTGGTTTATTCTTAGGGAGCTAAGATTTTTATATTTTTTTGGAGAATTAATGTACTCATCATAATATATTTTCTTACTTTTATCCCACAAATTTCTCTTTTCTCCTGTCTGGTTTATCTAAAATGAGTATTACTCTCTGATTTTTTAAAAAATATTTAGTACAGGGTTGATATGATCTCACTAAGTAGATTGGACTCTTATGGATCCTCCTGTTTTCCACCTCCCAAGCGCTGGGATGACAGGTGGGTGCCCCCACACCCAGTCTCGTTAGCCATCTCGGCAGGCCCTGGGGGCAGAGCCAGCATGGTAAAACAGGGATCAAATCCCCTCCCTAATGCAGCCTAAGTAGGTGTTTTAATCTCATGAGCTCTCTGGCTGGCCCCACTGTCTGATTTTATAATAAAGTTACATATTTTTTCCTCTCATTAACTTTTAATCTATGTACATAGTATTTTAACAGTAGATCTTGTAGACCACATACAGCTGAGTTTTAGCTTTGTCCATGCCAGTAAATTCAGTTCTTTAATTTATGCCTTGAACCCATTGAGATAAAGTATGAGCTTTGATTCATTTGAATCTTATTTATTGTATCTGTTATTGTGTCCTATTTATTGGTTCTGATATATGCTAGTATTTTAGTCTTTTACTCATTAGCAATTTATCATGTTAGAAAATAATAATTACTAGAATATTATTTTTGTGAATTATGGTTAAACAAATATGAATATAACATACTGAACAGAATGATAGGAAAATATTCCTCTTACAGTGAAGTACGACTTCCTTCTTTACATATTTTTAGTCATAGATCTGAAGAACAATTTCCTTTGTATAGAAATACTCCTATGCAGATGTAATGGTGCATTCTTATAGTCCCAGCGTTTAAGTGGCTGAAGCAAGGAAACCTTTGCAGGTTCAAGACCAGTTTGAGCTGCAAAGTGAGCTCAAGGCCAACCTAAACTGCGTAGCAAGACCCTGTCTCAAACAGGCCAAAAACAAAAAAACAAAAACAAAAACAAACAAACAAAAATGAACAAGTTCTAAAACTTGCATTAATAGAAAATAATGACTACTTTTCTAAGATAATTTTCTTCTTGGAGATATGTGTAGGGCTATGCACAATTCATTATTGAAATTTTAGGCATGTAAGCAGTATGAACTCCTGCAGCTCCATTTAATTTTTCATTTCCACTTTAATGGTCGACCATAGCTGTTCCAGTTGCTATAGCACCATCTTTCATGGAAAAGGGCTTTGACTAAGGTCAAAATTCTTTGAAATGTATTCTTAGTCTTTGGTATATATACTTATTGTTTTTCCTATATCAGTATAACCTTTTTTTTTTTTTTTTTTTTGTGGAACTGGGGATTGAACTCAGGCCCTGGCACTTGCCAGGGAAGTGCTTATTCCACTGACTCATCTCCCCAGCACCAAACCTTTTTTTTTCCTAGAAAATCTAGGCATTTTTAAACTCCCATTATTTCACTGTGCAAAGATTTATTTCAGTGTGGGCATTGGTTTCGTTTGTTTTTTGATATGCTCTGTATATTGTCCAGCCTTCCATCTGAGAGAAAGTCATCTCTTCTAGTGTACATGCATCTAAAATACCAGTGGATATTTACAGAATAAGCCTTCAGAGAGTGGCACCTATGTTTTTATGCCTCTAGTTTCACCTTAATGAATTCCATACAGTACTAATCCTAGAAAAATTTTGAGCATGTATATTTAGTGAGAACCCTAGAAGCCTAGTCTGATCATCTTAGCTAAAAATAGATAAATATACAATATCATTTCCCCATTTTATGCTTCACCCTAGGTAATTATATCAGGAAATATATTTATTTGCCTGTGTAGCAATACTGACAAAATTACTGCTGTGCACTCATCACTGTATCTGGAGACCGTCAGTGTTTTCCAGAACATACTCAACACACAAGATTTACAGACATAGGGATATATGAGATAAACAGAAGAAAGAATTTTTAATCAAAAACCAAATACTTTGGCTTTTCTTTAAGAGGCTATGTGAACTTTTACAAATTTACTGGCACACTCTACATGCATATAATGATAACATTCATCGTAGGAAATTTGTACCTGCACATGAAATATCTTGCTTCCTTTTTTTCCTTTTCCTTTTCTTTCCCTTCAATCCTTTTCACCTGCTTATTTATAAAAGCTTTATTTCTATTTTTTCATCTCTACTCCTTTTCTTATTCCTTATTTCTTTTCCCCTTCTCCCCTCCATTGTTCCCTTCTTATGTGAATGTCTTTCCCATTTCTCAATATCTACTCTACATTTTTAGTCTTTATTTACACTTTCAGCTTCTTATATCAGAGAAATAATGCGATAATTACACATATGTGTCTGATTTATTTCACTTAGGATTACAGGCTGATGACTTGTTCATTACGTAGAAATGTCTCCAGTTTATCCTTCTTTATGGCTGATTACTACTCCATTGTATAAAAGCTATATCTTCTTTATCCATTCAAGGTCGATGGACATTATGTGCTAGTGGACATCCTTGTCTTGGTCTTGATTTAGAGTCAAGAAAATCTTGACTGAAACCTTTTAGTTTTTTTTTTTTACCATGAAGTATAATGTTGATGTTGGATTCTCATAGGTAGCTTTTATATTAAGATAAAAACCCTCTAGTCCAATTTCCTATGGGATTATTATCATAAATGGATTTTGAACTTTCTCAAATGCTTCTTCTGGGTCTACTGAAATGATCATATCTTTCTTTGTCATTGACTCTACTATATTTATTATATTATATTTATTTTATTATTTGCCTATGTTTAACCTCCCTTGCATCTCTGGGATGACTGGTCCTTGGTCATAGTGTATAATCTCCTTGAAGATCTGAGTCACTCTGCCATTAACTTATTGAGGATTTTTTCAAAAGTGTGCATTAAAGAAATTAGCCCATGGCTCCCTTCTTTGTTGGGTTCTTCTCTGCCTTTCATGTTATGGTAATGCTGGCTTCCAAGAATGATTCTGAGGTACTGCATCCCTTTCAACTTCCTTCAGAATTTATAGGTGCAGTGGTATTACATATTCCTCAAAGTTATTATAGAATTCAATAGTGAATACATCAAGACTTGGACTATTTTTGTTTCTGATTTTTTATCACTGCTTCAATTTCATTAACTGACATGGGATTAGTTAGAAATTTTATATCATCTTGATCCAGATTTGCTCATTCATGTCCATCTAGGAATTTATCCTTATTTTCTGTACTTTTCATCTTATGAAAATATAGGTTCTCAAAGTAGATAATGAAGATCTTTTAAATTTTTGGAGGATATGCTGTTATTTCAACTTTTTCATTCTTAATTGTGTTGATATCTTTTCTTGTTTCAACAATGTTCACTAAAGGTTTATTTGTTTCATTGGTATTTTAAAAACTCAGGTTTCTGCCTATTGATTATATTGCTTTTGTAGTCTCATTTGCCTTAGTGTATATTGTTGTTTTTCATTTTCTTCTTTTGTGAACTTTGGGCTAGACTTGATCTTTTTGTCAAAGTAAAGTTCAACATTAGGGTGAGCTAAATCTAGTTTTCTGATGTAGGTGTTTATCACTATAAATTTTCCTCACAGTGTTCCTTTTATTGTTTCCCATAAGTTCTAGTAGGTTGTAATGGTATTTTTCGGGGGGGGGATTGTTTCAGGAATTGAACTCTGTACCATGAGCTTGCCAGGCAGGCACTTATTATCTTCCTAGCCCTGTACTGGTATTATTATTCAGTTGTAAAAACTAATCCCTTCTTTAATTTCATTTGTGACTCATTGGTTGCTGAAGAAAATGTTAGGCAATTTACATGCGTTTTTGAAGTATATTTATGGATTTGTCACTAATTTCCAACTGCATTACACTATTGTCTAATAATAGACTGGGATTATTTAAATTCTCTTGCATTTACTGAAGTGTGTCCTGTGAGCTACTATGTGGTCTAGTTTGGTGAATGTCCTGTTTGAAGCTGACTAGAAGGTGTCAGCTTCTGATGCTGTAGGCTAGAAAAATTTGTAGACATCTACTAAGTCTATTTCTTCAAAAGTTTCATTCTGTTTTGATGTTTTCTTCTTATGCTTGGTCTAGTGACGTGTATATTTGACATGGTGGTGCATTGAGGCCTCTCATTCTATTTGTACTCACTTGATTTTTTTTTAAGTTTGTTAATATTTGCTTTGTATAACTAGGACATTGGTGTTTGGTGCACATATATTTATGATTGTTATCACTTCCCTTGGATTGTCCCCCCCCTCCATTTAATTATTTGCCTTGCCTAATGGGTTTATTCTGTAGGGCTTCATAGAGTTGTTCCCTCAGAACAAAATTTTGCTATGGTTTGATGGTCATAAATTCCTTTAAATGTTCTTTGTCGTGAATGCAATGTACTTCTCCATCAGTTTTGAAAGATAATCTTGGATCATACATCTGGCAAGAGATTGAATTTGTTAGGCTTGAAATACTTTGATCTGTGCACTCCTTTAGCTTGATTTTATGTGTTGCAAGTCTGCTATGATGGCTGTAGGCTTTCCCATATAGGTGATTTGTTTCTAATATTAGAGAACTTAATATGATTTATCTCATTAATTTATGAGAGTTTGATGATTTTTGAAACAATATAATAGTAGAAGAGGATTAAATTTTTCTGATAATTTTTTATTCATGAGTATTAGTAGATGTTGGTCTATTATCCGTCATCCCTTTCTCCTCGTATCATAGCAGTTACTGAAATTTTGTTTTAGAGTTTGTTGGTACACTTCAGGTGTACATAATGACCACATTCATTATAGGGGATTGTATTTGTACATGACATATCTTTTTTTTTTCCCCTTTCCCTATTCCAGTCAATTCTTGGCAAGCCCTTTTCCATTCCCTTTTATAGACGTTCATTTTGATTTATCCTCATTTTCCCATATTTCTTTCCTTTCTTTTCCCTCTCCTTATTTCCCATTTCATTCGGAACAGTTTATTCCTATTTCACAATACCCATTATACATTCATATCATTTACTTTTTCAATTTCTCACACCAGAAAGATAATGTGATATTTGCACATGTGTCTGATTTGATTCACTTATGATTACCATCCCAAGGTCCATCTATTTAGCATTACATGTCTCAAGTATATCTTTATGAATCAGAAATAATCCATTATATTAAAATATATCATGTTTTTAACCCATTCATTGGTTGATGGGCATTAGGTTGCCTACAAAATTATCTATGTTATAGACTGTGCCACTATAAATAGGGGAGCACGTATACCAATGTGGTACGATGCTTTTAGTAGTTTTGGAAAGACACCCACAAGGAGAATAGTGGAGGCAGACGTGATCACTATTCCGAGTTTCTTGCAGAATTTCCACCCTGATTTCAACAGTGACTGCACCAGCATAAGCTTAGCAACCATAGAGAATAGGGATAAGGAATGCTCCCTTATCCCCTTAGCACGGCCAACATTTGCTATTAGCTGTTTTGGTAATGTCCACTTTTTCTGTAATAAGATGGAATCCCAACATTGTTATAATTTGTATTTTATAAATGACTGACTAGAGAAGATAATATATGTACAAATTATGCATATATTTTTGTAATTTGTACTGCTTCTCCTGAGAAGTATTATTTGTTGAAGATTCCCATTTTGGATTGGTTCTTTGAATTTTGAGGCTCTGATTTTTTTCAGTTATTTATACGGTCTAGATATTAGAATTCACTCATGCTCTAGATGCAAGTAGTTTTTTTTTTTTTTTTGTCTGAAAAAGAGCAGCATAATTTTTCCAATGTATGATTAAGTCTTTGATCTATTTTAGTTTCAGTTTAGTACACGATGACAGACATGTGTCAAATTTTAGCAGAGGTTTCCAAAATTTACCTGAGCACATCATTGCTTTGCCAAATATTTTCCAAGAAAATACAATCATATAAATGTTTTTGAGTTTTACCTTTAAAGAAAGAAAGAGTATGTTATTTGCTTCTTTGACTTTTGAGCCTGGATTTGGGAGCTGATGGGAAAGGGCTTGATGATGGGAAGGAGTCATCCTTGGGCCCTGTCTGGACAGTGGCGTGGAGTGCTGAGTGCTCCAGAGAGCAGGCCAAAAGTAAATTCAGCTATAGCATTGTAAGGATGGCATGGATAGTTAGTAGATAAATTTATTTTTTGAATTGAATTTAATCCATGTCCTACGTCAATACAGTTTTTTGCAATGAGGAAAATGTTCTGTATCTGCGCTGTGCATTCTCAAAGCCCTTTGTCTCATGATCACAGAGCATTTCTGATGTAGGTATTGTGACTGGGGAGTTGAATATCTATTTTATTTTCTATTAATTAACAGTATTTCCTGATGGATAACATATTAGATAGAGTTCTACATTTCAACATTTCTGTAAAACTTAGCCATGTACCAATTCAGTTTTAGACATACCATTCTTTTTTTTTAATTTTTGTTTTATTGAACTACAAATATCAATGAGACAGTTTTAAGATACCTTGACAAGATGAATTTGATAAATTTATACAATGCAAACTGTTTTCATGATGTTTTGGTATCATAGAAGGTGCATACATGATATTATACTTACAGACATTATTATACCATATGTCTCTTATCAGTAAATTAAGAGAGTGTAGCTGTTGCATATCTTATTTTTTATACCTGAATTACATCAAAGATTCAATAATTAATACATTCTACCTTGTTATTTTCCTAGTGGTTGTCCATAGTACTAGAAGCCGACATAATATCCTGACCAACCACCATTAGTGCAAATCTTGCCTCTCATAGAATTATGTAGAAGTACAGCATTATCTATCCCAACTGTACTGTCTATACATACACATCATGATTCTTCCATTCTATACCCCTTACTTTATCTACACCTGTCAGAGATAAGCACTCCATTGCCATTCAAGGAACTTAGTTGCTTGAACTCAACAACACAATTTTTTTTTCCATTTATTTTTATTTTATTAAAATACAAATGTCAATCAGACAGTTTCAACAACACAATTGAACACAGTCTAACATTCCACAACAATAAAGAGTTATCTGAAGAAGTTGTCAAACATAGTCATTTACAGCTCAACGTTGTGCTGCTATAAACATAGATGCACATATATCACTATGATACAATGTTTCCAGATCCTTTGGGAAAATTCCCAGTAGAGGGATAGCTGGCTTGAATGGGATTTCTAGTCCTACTCTTTTGAGGAGTCTCCACACTGACCTCCACAATGGTTGTACTAGTCTACATTCCCACCAGCAGCGTAGAAGTGTTCCCTTTTCCCCACAACCTCTCCAACATTTGTTGTTGGTTGATTTCCTTCTGATAGCCATTCTTTCTGGAGTGAGATGATATCTCAGTGTTGTTTTTATTTGCAGTTCACGGATGAGTAGTGATGTGGAGCATTTTTTCATATTTTTATTTGCTTCTTTAATTTTGTCCTCTGAGAAGTGTGTATTCATCTCAGATGCCTATTTCTGAATTGAGTCTTTAAATTTGAGGGCTCTGTTTTTTTTTCTTTCTTTCTTTTTTTTTTTTTTTTTTACAAAACCAGGGATTGAGCTCAGGCCCTTGTGCCTGTCAGGGAAGTGGTTATTCTACTCTACCGAGCCATCTCCCTGGCCACTAGACATACCATTCTTTAAGAACAATCCTTTAAGTTTTCTAAAATGTTAATGTTATTAAAACCAAAACATAAGCAGTAGAATTATCCCAGAATTAATAATGATTAATATTTATTGAGTCTTTGATGGAATTCAGAAAAAAGAAAAAATTGTTATGAACATTATAAAGTACACTAGGCTTTATAGTAGATATTAACATTTATTATTATTTAACATTTAAAGTGTCTTGTAGATGCATGCTTTCTGTATAGCAGAACTTTAAGGCCATTAGTTAAAAGAATCAAATTATAAAAGCACTAATGAAGAAAATGCATCACTTGTGTTCTATGTATAAAATTATCTTTTAAAGAGAAAGGAAGATTTATTTCCCTTCTTGTCATATTGAGAGAAAAAGTGGCTTCTTTCTGGTTTTATAAGATTATCTATAGTTAATTTCTGACCAAAAAAAAAGATTCCAGATTTCAAACTGGGGAGAAAACTGCTGACTTAAAAACTTGATCACGTGGGCCAGCCAGATAGTTCAGCAGACTGAAGTGCCTATTTCTGTGGATCGTAGCAGCGGGGGATTGATCCCATGTGGTATATCGCCCCCTCCCCTTGGGTGTGCTGAAACGGTCATTGAGACCTGTGTGGCGCACGTCTGAAATCCCAGTGCTTGGGAAGCTGAAAACCAGAAAATCACTGTGAGTTGGACCTACATAGTGAGACCCTGTAAACCCTGTACAAAAAAAAAAAAAAAAAGAACATTTAATACCCATCAAAAGATTAAAGCACATGCACACACACACCCCATGCAAATAAGAAGCTGAACAATGGCTGTATTTGGGCAGGCAAGACATTATGAAGTCCCTGCATGTGTTAAATCAGTTTCTCATGAAGGATCTTTGCCATGATTGAACCAGTTGGACTATGAAACAATCAGGATAAATCCTGACAATACTGGTCTCAGAAGAGCAACACAGCGTGACCAAAAACTCTATACCATGTTCTCCACCAAATTTTTTCAGTGAAGGAAATACCTCTATGAATCAAAGTTCTTAATTGGCGAAATTGGCAGCACATCTGCTTTGAAAATATTGGTGAATATTTATCACAGCTGAAGGAAGGCAAAAAAAATGGGAAGGTGAATCAACATCAGAAAATAAGCATGAGAAGAAATACAGCATGCAGTGATGCAGGCAGGGGAAGGACCAGGCGTGGAGGACAGTGATGCCCACCTTAGTGACAACATGAGACCGACAGTCACCACTGCCACAGCTCCCAGCACAGCTCCATCCATCATCCCGCTCCCAGGTTTTCAACTCTGCTGATCAGGTTCGAATAGCAAGTTGTGTGAAAAGGAACATGAACTTGCAAGAGTTCTTTCTACGAGACACCAAGAGAAAGAGGAAGAGTATCTCAATATAAAAGCCTTCGCTGATACACTCTTCCATGGAAACATACTTTATGTTCATGGAACTGAGCAGTGAGGTCCACATGAGCTCATATTAACCTAACAAGAAATCATAAACTCAGTGAAAATGCAAACTGTGCTAAAATGAATTCTTACACTTGAAAATCCTGTGAAAAAGAGGGATGAATGAATTTGTAGGCATAAACCCATTTATCTCAGGTGTTACTGTCTTATACGAAATAAATGATCATTTCATAATAATTAGGAGCATGAGGTTGTGTGATAAGACTGGTATATAATAAGAATGTGTATAAAATATTACAAATGAATAATAAAACAAAGAACATATTGTAAAATGTTTTAATACTATCTGCAAAATAGTAACATCTTTGGAGGAAAATAAACTATCTTCTCATTGGAAAAAGTTAGGGGAGGAATATGTACATAATTTTCTATATAGTGAAAGTATAATAGAGCACATATCTATGAATGACACTTAAAAAGATGGAAACAAAAAATGGAAATTGAGATGACAAAGATTTGACATATTAAATTATGAATTCTGAAAGTCTAGCTTTTCATTTGGTTTCATTCTATTTCATTTTATTTTCAATTCCCAGCCACATCAAACCTGAAGACATTTTGCTGTATGCAAGTGAAATGTTCCAAATTGCTGTGAGAATGGAAAAAGTCTTAAGAGCCCATTGTCATTTTAGATACATTTTATGTATTTTGCACTTTGAATTGTTTCCCTTACACAAGGTGGCAATGGGGGAACCATCAAAAATTTTTGTCTTACTGGCAAGACTTTCCTTCATTTTTGACTGTAGGGCTGGGTCCAACAGGGCGATAGTGCAGCTAAAACCCTTCACTTAGCTTACACAGCATTGCCCCCACACGTATCGATTTGATCAGTGCAGAAGTCCTAAGAGACATCCCTCAGGCATCATGTTAAGAGAGACAGAGAAAATCTATTACACTTCTGGGGAAAATAAGATGAGGTTCTAGGTCACCTTAAATTTTATCCAATGAATTTTATTTGTTACCTGTGAAAGGGTCAAATTTATATCTTTAACTGCAAATTATGCTGCCTTTGGGCCCCACCCCCAAACCCCTATAGACATTATGATTACTTCTTAGTGGTGAAAAGAATAAGCTATAACTTTCTGTCTTTTGTATTATGGAGTATATCTCCAGGCTGCTAGACCCATAAAACCTTCACCGATTTTGTGAACTCTTAAATTTTTTAAGAATTATTTTTGTTTCTCTACACATGATTTAAATGCCAAGGTCTCAACACTATGGGTATTTATGACTGTCTGGTCTGATTAACATGAGGAAATAGGTAGAATAGCAAGGTAAAGTTACAAAGGATGCCTAGAGAAAAATTCCTTTTGGAATGCATTACAACACAAGCCCATGGCAAGGTCACCTAGCAAGCCTGCAGATGCTCATAGTTTCCGGTACATACATTATGTATTGCTTATGATTCATTTCCCTGATAAGGATGGATAAAAGTACATTTTCCTGATTAATAATGGCATTCTATGCATGTGGGTCTGGAATAATGGTGTCTTAGCAAAGTCAGCATCTGGCACGGTAACTGCAATGGGATTTTTTAAATAGTAATCTTCTGTCATCTTTCAGCATCTGGTTTTTTTCTTTTTTATCAGAAACAGACTGATGAGTTAATTGATTTCCATGATACCGAGATTTGAAAAGTAAAGCTTTCTATTCTCTTCAGCAAACCAAACAGGCTTGACTTCTGGCCTTCACAGTTTCTGACTGGAAATCTTGTCATTGTCTTACTGAGCATTTATTGTATGTGATTCTTTATTTCTATCTTCCCACTTTCAAAATTCTTTGTCTTACAATTTTGACAGTTTGATAATGTGTCTTCTATCAGGGCCTCTGGGTGCATTCTATCTTGGAGAGCTTTAAATCTTTTGAATACTTATATTCATTCTTTCATCATTTTGGGAAATTTTCAGTCTTTATATTTCAAAATAGATTTTATGCACTTTTCAATCTCTTCTTTAAAAGTCTCACCATATTTATTTTAGTGACCTGCATAATTATGTGCTGCACACTCCACATATTTTGTTCACCCTTTTTCAGATTCTTTTTCTCTTTCTCAGAGCAATTTCTATTGTCATATGTTTAAGTTTACTGACTCTTCTGTCTAGTCAAACTTTTCGTTGCATTCTTCCAGGGATTCTTCTTCATTGTGTTAGTTCTATTTTTCAGCTTGAGAACAACTTATTTTATTTTTGAGAGTTTTCCTTTTCATGTTTCCATTGTTGTTTATGTCTCGGTGTCATAATTCTCTCAGTCTTCTCTTGGTTGAGGAGCTATATATATGTTTTTTATAGAGACTGATTGTTTCATTTTAAAACAGGTTGCTGGACTCAGGATTTTCATACAGAGCAACATTCGTAGTCTGTCGTCGTCGTCATCATCATCATCAAATTATTAATTTTTGAGACAGGGCTTTGCCACATCCCATAATCGCCTAAACTGGGCTTGAACTTGTGATCTTCCCGCCTCACCTATCACATCCATCTGAGAAGCTGGTGGAGACCTTATCCAGCAGAACTTCCAACAGATCTTTTCAAGTTTAGTATTTGTTGTTTTATTCATTTTTCTTCTTTGAATCAAGCATTCTATCCTACCAATTTGTATGTCTTGTTTTGTTGTTAAAGACTGGATATTTAAATCTAGTCATGTGTTTAATCCTTAAGTTCTGATTTCTTTCTGTTTTACTATATCTATTATACCTTTCAGGTTTTATTTATTCTTTCAGGTTCTTAGCCTAGGGAGACAATATGATATTTACCCATGTGGGTCTGATTTATTTCACTTATGAGTACAGCCTTTAGTTACATCCACTTACCTGTAAAGGCTTTGAGTTTGTCTTTTTTTATATCTGAATAGTACTCCATTGCATAAAAATGCCATGTTTTTTCCATCCATTCCTCAAATGATAGACGTTTTGGTTGTTTTCAAGATTTGACTGTGACACATTGTGCTGCTCTAAATATGGATGCACATATGTCACTGAAAGAAAGGAGAAAAGGTAGGAAAAAAGAAATAAGGGAAAAGCATGCAAGTATATATACAGGATAGCTTAGATTATTGGACTCATAATTTCCATCAGTTTTTTTAAAATAGCAATTCATGTGTAGAATTTTCACCTTAACTAACAGTATGCTGGTATCTACCATCTGAGCAACTATATAGAACAACAATGTATAACACAACACCCATCGTTAAATACTCCTCATCTTGGTCTTCTAAATATGAACCATTTCTAATGTCTTATCAATTATTATTGTCTTTAAAAAAGGACAATAAAAATTAAGATATCTTGAAAGCAATTGCTAATATTCAATTGCATAACTGTATCTGTTAGTCTAAGCAACAGCAACCACTGTTAATTAGATAGTAACTCTTTTTTCTGTATCAGAGATCCAACTCAGGACCTTGCACTTGCCATGGAGAAAGTGTTGAGCTCTCTCCCAGCCCTAGATATTCCTGTCTTGAAATCTATAACACATGTATTTTTGCATGTCACCATTTGTGTCTTTTTTCCTATTTGTTTTCACTTCTGATTTACTCTTTAAAATAAAATAAAATAAATTTTAGAAAATTAAAAAATACAAATCTAATCATGTGATTACTGCAGAAATGAAATTCTCCACCCTCCATCCAGTTTGCCACATTCTCTTGCTCCTCCCCCCAATCCATATCAAATAGTTTCTACAGTTCATGCATAGCACTTTTGCATCTTAGCAAATATAGGATTTTCCTACTAGGTCTAGACTATGACACATTGCCAGTTAGTTGTCTGGCAAGAATAAATTGGGGTAAATTTTTAGATGTAGAATTGTCTTTGAAAAGAGAGGAATCCATGTTTTCTTTAGGAAAGAACTAGTATTGCCTTATCTTAGGCAAGGATGTCTGACTATTAAGTAGGTGGACAAAAGTGGGTGAAGAGCTAGTATTTTCATCTCCCCTGAGCTGGCTATGCCCACTCTAGTCCCAGACTTTCATTACTTCACACAGGAGGATCTTGCTCCAACAGGGGCGATGGTCTAGGTAAGCATTTGACAACTTGTGCATCACAGCTTCCCTTACAACTCTTGGCTCCTTCCTCACCTTTTCCTCACATTGGAAATCTTTCTATATGTTATTTTATATGTATTCTGGATTTCCAACTTAACTTTTAGCTATAAGAATAACCTGAAGATGAAGCTATTAATGATATTAGGGGCAATTAAATAATGAATCAGCACCTGGTGGATGTAATTAGTGCAAGGATTCCAGAAAACGAGCTAAATCTCCCATCCTGTGGATATGAGGTGGTCACTGAATACTAAAATCTGATCCTACAACCTTACCCTGGACTTCCTAGCTTCCAAAACTGTGAAGAAAGTTGTCTTCCTGTGCTAAGATTTATCCAGTATGATAACCTATAATAGTGTATTGTAAACATCACAGAAATGAAGACAGGCTTACATGAGAGGATTTCAGGGCATTTAGCATTAAGTTGATAACTGACACACAGGCAAAAAAGATAATTACAATGAACAGAAGGCTTTGTTAACAAGATGATTTCGTTAATCACATCTGTTCCAAATCGTATTCCATGCTTATTTTCACTTGCCTGATTCATGATATGGCTGTACCATCAAACAGGTTTACCATCAAATCTCTCTGGGTTTCTCTTCTTCCTCTGCAATTCCATAACTGGTTAAAGAACTATCAGCTATTAATGTAGTTACATGAACACAGCAGCTACCAAGCCTGTGTGTATTTCTCTTGTCACTCTGTAAGCCTTTCCACTGACATCGCTTGTGGTACAAAGTTATGAGAGATGTGACTTCTGGAATAATTTTCCCTGTTGCAAAATTTGTATGCAGCAAAGGTTTTCTATACATTACAGCTGAATTTATTTTGACAAATGCAACTTACTTTATGTCAGTCCATTGCTAAGTTTTCTCATTTATTCTACCAGAACAATATGTGAGTTTTTAGCCACGCATTTCAAGATCTCACAAGATTTTCTTTTTTTTATTTGCTCATCTCATGAAATATTACTCATTAAACTTGTGATGTAATTCTTTCTTTTGTAGTTTCTCTAATATTTATAGCTTTCTAACTCAGTATTTTTGTGCATACTAGTATCTCCCAACAGAACATTTCTGTCAGCTACTGATGTGGGTAGCGCCTTTTGCCAGTTTTCAGATTAAATATCATACATCCAGAGTACAGGGACGTGACAGTCTGTCTGCTTTTCCACCTACCATTTATGCCCTTATTTATATCATTATCACCATGACATCTTCCCATTTCTTTTTTTGTTTGTACCAGGAATTTAATTCAGGACTTGCCAGGCAGGCTTGATTTTTGTTCTTTTATGTGCACTCAGAAAAATGAGCATATTTGATTGTTTTCTTTCTGATTCATAACAATGTAAGTTTTAAGGAGTTCGATAAATTGTTGCTTTTATCACCACTATATGCAGAGCTGTATATGGAACAAATTGATTAAAGTGCTCAGTAATTGGGTCCATGTTAAATCATGGTATTTGTTTAAACGTTCGAAGAGAAGCAATTCTAGATAATTGCGGTAAGTGATCAATTTCCAATGATTTCAACTTATTTACTGCTCACGGAATGATGTATGTAAGATGTGTGGGCAGCCTGAAGAAAGAACTTCCACTGGCAGAGATTCTCACAGACATCCTGCATTAATATGTGAGCCAATAACTGTGTTTCTACTAAATGCAACACATTTTTCAATTTCACAGAAATTATAACATAGTAAGCCATTATGAGTTGAGGAATTCAACATTTCCCTGGTTATTGTTACCATGAATGACATTTGGGCAATACGAAACATTAGAGCTTTTATCATCTTTCTAAAATCCAAAACTAGAAATGTATGGACTAGTACAGACTAAAGCTATTTTGTGTTCTTTAGTTAAATAGTTAACTCTCTCAACTCTCTTACAAATCTTTTTTTTTTAAATTGCACTTTGTGGGAAGCAAACTAAACCACACCTGTACTATTTCTTCTTTGCTTATTCTAGTGATTACAACTTATGTAGAATGTGTCAGATATTATTTTATGAAGTATAAGAAAAGTAATAACAATATTTAAAAATTATGTCCTGGCCATATTTCTAATGGATACCATATGTACACCATGAATTCTTTATTAAATCACATGAAAATAATAGCACAATTTTCTCCTTGTATTAGATGAAGAATCTTAGGTGCAGAGTATTTGAATAACCTGTACAACTGATGAAGAAGTAGAAAAGTTTCATTTTATTTTTTTATTTCATTTTATTCTTATTATTTTTAAATCTATTTGGTTGTTACAGGGTCTCACCATGCTGCTCAGACTCCTAGTGGTCCTCTTGCTTGCAGCCTGGGATTATAGACATGCACCACTACGTCCAGTCATGGCGACCAGCTCAGTGGAAGCAGCATGAGAGATAGGAAGCCAGACTGTGGAGCAAAGATACAGCATTGCTGCATCTGCATCACTAGGTAGAACCAATATCTGGAATTCTGGTAAACCGTGTGTGTGTGTGTGTGTGTGTGTGTGTGTGTGTGTGTGTGTGTGTGCATGTTGTCCTTGAGGGTCTTTCCAGCAGAAGTTAGTATGAAACTGAAAGAAATGGACAGAAATAGCCACCCTCAGCAAGAACAAGAAGTACGTAATATGTCAGGTCCCAGGGACATCAAATACTAGTGAGTGTTTTGCTTTTGTTTTTGTTTGCTGTGTTTTGTTTGCTAAGAAATGAGGCAGCAATATTTTGCTGCCATGGACATCAGAATACCTGGCTGTATGGCCTTTGGAACCTGGGTCCCTAGCTGCTATGACTCATGTGCTTCACCCTGGTCCTCCACTTCCACCCGTTGGTATAACAAGGGTTCCTCTCTTAGAGTTCTCGTTTCTGATGCCTTCAAACTTGGAGTGCACCGTACGACCAGTACGTGGGGTCTCAAGCTGTAAACAGCCTTTTCTAATTGGTTTGTCAAAAGCTGCACCACTGCGGAGCATCAGGTAGCTACTGTTAGTGCCATATGCATAGAATTCCCAAGGAAGTTACGTTGGGCAGAACAATGTCAGTGATTATTAAATATTTTCACCTTCATACTGAATAATTTATGGTATCAACATCAAACCTATCAGGAGTTAATCATTGATTCAATACCATTTATTTCTGTAACACAAGGTTTTAAACATTTTAATCAGTTTGTTCCTCCCATGAACCTTTTTCATGATTCTCTGAAAATTGTTTGTCCAATCCCAGTATTTGTTTCATAAATTTTTATTCTTCTACTTTATTGACAGAATATTTGTATTAAGTTAATCTTTTAAAATTCATTGTTAACTTTTTATATTTAATAACTTTGTTGAGTAGCAGTGTGACAGCTTCAACACTGGTTAGTAGGACTGTTACAATAATTAATACACTGCATATTGTTGTCTTTGCAGTAGCTGTTCCTAGTACAAGATGCAGACATGATATCTTGTCTAAACATTGTTATTTCAAAACCTTCTTCTCATTGAACTAAGAGAAAGTAGCTGTATATATATGCTATTTTGTATATATATATGTATATATATATTTCCCACTACAAAATGGTCCTTCAGTTATATCCCCATTTTTGTTTACTTTGTTAGACATGTGTATTCCATTGCCATTCATATACTCTAGGTATATTAGTTCAGCAGAGTAATCCAATGCAGTCCAGCAGTCCATAATAGTAGTAGGTTATCTGCAGACTGGCTGTATCAGAAGTTGTTGACTTGAGACTTTTATAGCTCAGCATATTAATATGGTTTTACTTTTTATACCTAGTTTGTATTAGCTAATTTTCTGGTTAGTTTGCTCAGGTAAACATTTTATTTTATGTTTTATGTTTTTAAGGGTAAATCACTGCCTTGTATTGGTAGGAGAAACATAGATGGTAGCTAAGAAACCAAATTTCTATACAGATCATATTCCTGAAATATGTCAGATGAAAGCAAACAATAAAGTAGGTCCTCTTCCAAGTATTAGAGTAACTCATCAAGTTGAAGATTTAGTTACAGACATGAAATCAAGTGTATTACACTTTACAAATGGATGAATATAAATATAAAATAATACGGCTGGAAAATAAATGTTACTGTGCTGTTGCTTCTATTGTCTGGAAATCAACAATCAAAGATACTTTATGTAAATAGTTGAAAATAAACACAAGTCCTGAAATTGCCAAAATGTGGGTTGGCTGTTTAATCTTATGGTGTGCCCTTAACAAGCCAGGCATGGTGGCACAGGCCTGTAATCCCAGCACTCAGGAGGCCAAGGCAGGAGGATTGTTGTGAGTTCGAGACCAGCCTGAGCTACAAAATGAGCTTAAGGCAAGCCTGAACTGCATAGCGAGACCCTGTCTCAAAAAGACAAAAAAAAAAAAAAAAAAAAAAAAAAAAAAAAAAAA
>PVKA01031056.1:0-26676 GCA_004027165.1 Ctenomys sociabilis
TGACAGGTGTAGACAAAGGAAGGGTTGTAGAAAGAAAAAATCATGATGTGTGTGTATAGACAGTACAGTTGGGATAGATAATGCTGTGCTTCTACATAATTCTATGATAGGCAAGATCTGCACTAATGGTGGTTGGACAGGATATTATGTCGGCTTTTAGTGCTATGGTCATCCACTAGGTAAATAATTATTGAATTTTGATATAATTTCAGCTATAAAAAAACCTGTAAATATAATATCATGTCTGCACCTTGTACAATACCAAAACGTTATGAAAACAGTTTGCTATGTATTAATTCATTGACTCTGTATGGTTAAGGTGTTTTGAAACTGTCTGATTGACATTTGTATTTTAATAAAATAAAAATAAATGGAAAAAAAAAACATCCTACTAACCTGTACTGAAACTGTTTCATCACTATTCTATTTGTTTTCATTAAAATGAAAACAATTAAAAAATAAACAACCAGTTACTTCGAAGTCCAGACAGTGAAGAACAGATGTCTGCACTAACATGATTAACCAAAATTCTCATCTTCACCTACAGTGGCTATAAAACAAATTGTATTGTTAGAACACTACCTGAAATATTAAAGAGAACAATATGGAAATAATTGGCAGTTTTAAAAATAATAAAATCAAGCATAAATTTGCTTTGAATAATTACCACATAATAACAGTAACTGACAGATCCGGACACAAATTGGCTCTTTTGAACCAGTCTTACTGTGACTTCAGAGGATGGTGAGTGCTTTGCTTTCTGAGATGGTCACACTATTTTAAGCCTCCAGGATGCTCATTAGTCCCAGAATACAAATTGTACCCTTGTCACCCACACAAACTGGACTAAATGGGACTCCAGATAAAAGCTGATCAATGACTGCATTAATGAATCGTTATGGGAAACAAAAAAATTATTGCAAATTCATTCTAATGCTCATTACATAAATAGTCTCTACTCCTAGAAGGAAAACATGAAGCACTTGGTTTTTGTTTTGTTCACCACACATTAATTAAATATCCTATTGATGCTTACTGATTTCCACTCTTGGGATTATCTCTGACAACAAGGCCTGTTGGTCAAGGACAGGGGGGGTGGGGTCGGTCTCACCCCATTTTCTGCATGTGAGGTAAGACTGCCACTTGCTGCATGTCAGCAGACTGGAGCTCCTGGAGAGTGCGCACCCTGGGTGTCTTTACCTAGCAGTTACAGGCTCATGTTACCTGCAACTAGCATCTTTGTCCAGAGGGGAACAAAATATTCAAGTTTTTAATAAACTTAAAGATATTGGCATGGCCTTCCATGGACTCAGCTTTTCAAAACACACAGACAAAAAAAGTTATTTAAATAAGTTATCTGGGCAATCCTAAAAGCTTCTAATCTCAAATCGAGTAAGGAGAAAACAAGATAAGAAATTGAAGCCAGCAACTCGAAAAGTTAATCACTCTATAAAATTTTATACAAGAAGTATGTACCTTTCTAAAATTAATTACGTTTATTGGTGCATTTTAGGTATACGTAATGATTACATTCATTATAGGGAATGCGTACATGCATATGATATACTTGACTCTAAGAAGTATGTGCATTTTTAATACAAGTTAAATATGAAATGAGCATCTAAGAGAAAAGAAGTGGCTGTCTAAATGCTTGAATGAATGCCAGCTCCTGTCTACAAGTGGTATTTACGCCAACATAACGTAAGGGGAAAATCAAAATTCACAAAACATCTAAGCTTTGCCAGAGGTCTCCTTTCTCTTTCAGATGCAGAAGGCTCTGCTGGGTGGGAATGTACAATCCATGCGAGTGCTAAGCCATTGCGGGGCACAATGCACAGCCAGAGTCAGCGTCCCGAAATCTACAGCTCAGCACCCAGCCACTAGAAACATCTACCAAGGGAGTCTTCAACACAACCAATGCTGAAAAAAAAAGGCCCAGTGCTTCACAGGGAAAGGGATCGCTGTTCTTCACAATCAGTTAGCATCCTGTCATTATACGCTTCAGGTTCCACAAATACTGAAAACGAGGGTAAGACTATGTTAGGAAGTTTATTAGGCAACCTAATATTGCCCCATGAAAAATGCAGAGATCTTTATGCAAAGCCGAGGGGTTGGACGTACACAGGTTATCTAAGGCTATTTCTTGCCTAAGGCTCTAAGGCCTGCGCCCTTAGAAATCACAGCCACCAGGTGTCCAATTCATGGCAGAGGTCTACTACCATTACCATCACCACCACAGGATATCTACTAAGCACTTGCTTATTCAGGAAACTCCATTAGAACCATGTGTGTTATATTAATATGCCCACAAGGAATTGGGCATATGACTCACTACATTCCTGAAGCAGGCTCAACTGGGATTAAAACCCAATATGTGCTGATTCTGGAGTCTGCTTGGAAATTTCATACGACCCAATGTCGTGCTTATAATACTCCATGTCAGCCACCTTAGCCTGCTGGGCCCCACAGCACTCCTGGGAGGACCCTGCCTCTGGCCTGGCAGGTCAATTACTCCTCCTCAGTACTCTCTTCTCCAGTGGCAAAACCTTCATGCAACAGCCTCAGTATGGTTCTTCCCAAACCTCCTTCAAATATTTGTTCCTTTCTGGTTAAGAAGTTCTCCACCACGCAGTTTTACATTGCAACCTTCCTATCCTTAGCCCTTGTCTAGGCCATTTCCTAGCTCCAAATCTACCTTTCACACACTCTGTGATGAGGGGTCAGGAGTGTGTGAGCTGTACTTCTCAGGACTCTTATGCAACAGTGGACAAGTGAGAGCCATGGGAAGCAGAGGCATGGAAAAAGAGACCAATGCCTCTTGCTTATTGGATGCTCCTGGCACTGTCCCCAGGGAGGCTCTTTGCCCTAAAAGTGGCAGCTTGCTCAGTCTACAACTCCTGAGAACCAGCCTCCCAGTACTGAGAGAGGGGTCACCTCCTTAGACACCCAGCTCTCTGCTCCCACACAATCACTTCTGTGCCTTTGGACTCAAAGCAACTGCAAGCCCCTCATTCTGCTCAGAGTCCAAGCTGCTACCCAAAATTATTTCCTTTGTGAAGTGCAGATGATCTTTTGCTTTTTCAGGCACCAAAGACCAATACTAAGTAGATCCACTCTGTTGAAACACCTGCTATGACTCTTGCTGTCTTGACTGGCCCTTGAATGTTACTGCTAGTCCCATCTCACCTACTTTTACCCTGTCTGTAGTTTTACTTACTCATAGTCAATCACAGTTCAAAAATATTAAATGGCAAGTCCCAGAAATAGACCAGTCTTAAACTACGCACTGCACAGAGTAGCCTGATGGGGCCTCAACCTCTCCTGTCTCACGCCTGGGATGTAAAACATGGTTTTATCCAGTGCAACCGCACAGCATACGCCACCCACAGATGAATCATCTTGGTCATCAAATCACTGGTCAAGGTATGATACTGCTGCCATTCAATGAACTCCCATTGTACTTATTAATGTCCCCAAAGTGCACAATAGGGAAAAAGAAAAAGAAATTCAAATTAGTTTTGCTAGTGCACTGCAAACTACACAGGCTATAGCCCATACTGCTAAGTGCTTAGCTAAGCATAGGACATTTTAGGACATGGGGAGATGAAATTCCCATTGTTACAGTATACTGTGTAATTTTTCTACTTTACTATCAGTTATTGGGGTGCATCTTTACTCTGCCTAAGTTAGACGACAAATTTTCCCTTAAGTACGTAATGCTGTAGGGCGTAGATGAGGCTAGCACACTGAAGCCTCAGCGTCCCTGGGGCCTTGGCATGTATCCCCTCAGATAAAGTGGGGGCTGCTGCCTTACCGTATTACTATTTCAGAGTATAAGCAACAGTTAGAAAAACACTTTCCACACTACCATTTAAATTCCATGAGAATGCAAGGTTTTGTCTCTTGCTTAAGTTCTGAGAGCACCTGAAGAGTATCAAACTATTTTTAGGTGCTGAATAAATGTTGAAAAGGACTGCATGAAACATCCACAGAAGCCACTTTTAGGCTTTCACCTAACGGCTCCCAAGCCCTCCAAAGCCTTCTCCGACCCTGTCTCAAGTTCAGCATCCCATGCTTTTCCTTCAGAGACCACAGTATTTTCCTTTCATAGAACTTTTCACAACCTGTATTTTATATACCGGTATATTTGTTGTCTTTCTGGTTCACCAGAATATAAATGCTGGAAGGACTACGGCTGCATCTGTCTCACTATGCTTTTACTGACCAGCACAAGCTAAGAACACAGATGTCACACAACAAATAAGCGAGCAAAACCAAAGTCGTGTCCTAATGGAGTTTACATTCTAGTGGGTAGAAATACACAAAAAAGAAACTAATATATAATATGTACTTACTATAAGGGAGAAAAAAAAGCCAGAAGAGTTGTAGGAACTGGCAAAAAATGGTAAAAGCGGAATTATGATTTTACATGGTCAACAATGCCTAACTGGGGTGGCAAACCACACAGAGAGGACTAGAGGAAGTAAGGGTGTGAGCTCTTCAGGAACATCTACAGTTCTAGGTACACAGCAAACAAAAGGAGAATCTGCCTGGGGGCAGGAAGGAGTTGGAGCTGGCATTCCAGCAGGGCAGCAGTGTGTGTGGGGTGCTCAGATGCCAGGAAGGATGGTGATTTTACAGCACAGACCTAGCAGCCCCATGAGAACTGGGCTTCTTAGGGTGGCCCCGGGTGTGTGTGTGTGGGGGGGGTGACAGCAGGATTTCAGCACAGGGCTCCCAAGAGCTGACAGATTTTTAAAACGACTGCTACTTCTGCTGAACGGAGTACACTCTGACTGCAAGACAGACTGGAATAGAAAAAGAAACTATGGTTCGAGGCCACTAAGGTGTGGTGCTGGGATCCCCAAGGGCTGTGTCAGGGGAGTCCTTGCAGCTTCCGCTTTGGGCTCTGGCGCAGTGGCTCTTAGAACACACAGGCTTTGCTGGGAGGAATCACATGAGACCCAGGGGGCTCAACTCCAGCAGTCTGAGTCAGCCCTGACAGCATTGCAGCTCTTTGTGGAACAAAAACAGCCCCTGGTCAAGTGACAAATTCACAAGCAAAATGTATGCATGTTACACCTTTAAACTACTAAGTCTCAAGTGGATTGTGACACAGCAACGGAGAAACAAAACAGAATTCATGACAGGTTGCATGAGCTGTAAGGGGAAAGGTAAATTCCTTATTGGGAGGCCATGCACACTGTGGTTAAGACTTAGGTTTTGGACTGATATTTGAATCCAGTTATACCATGTATCAGAGGACCCTGTAAGTGGGAGCAACAGCATGGCACAATTCTATTGTGAGGCTCCTGTGAATTGTAAAAATGCTTTGCCCATGCTTGACATATAATGAATGTCAAACAAAAGAGTGAGCTGTTAATAGGACTGATTTCTTACTGTTCAACAGTGACACCAAACACTGCGCACTCATCAACATAAAAGCACCTGTACACGACTCCCTGATTTACAGGACACCCTGATCCCACACGTATGTGAAAGGCGTCAGTGCCAGAGGAACTGGGAGCCCAGCTGCCTACCCATCTTCAGCACATCAGCTATGCCGACCGAGCGGCGCACATTACACAGCCCGCTGCCTGTCAGAAGTCTCTAGTGATGGTGAGCTGGGTGGTCATCACGGCAGCTCACCAAACAGCACCAGTCCCTAGCCTAGTATCTTTCTAAAAGGTAAAGATCTTAGACAACTCAGTGGAGAACAAACTATTACGATGACAATTTATGCAATTCTGCGAATTAAGCAAGGACAGCACATGACTTTATCAGCCCGTCCACAGTCCTGCTGCTGGCTGGTGCAAACGCCATCAGACAAGTGGAGACGTGTGATGTGCTATCTACCACAGAGGTGACTTCGTGTGCAAGGACCACACTATCACTTTATGAACCAGAGCTTGATCGCAAGTCACTGCTCAAGATGCCAGCATCCCATTCATACAGAGATTACATGTATCGAGATTACAGAGATTACATGTATCGAGAGCAACTTGACAACAGAAGTCTTTCAACCAGAAGCAATAAAATTTTGACCTAATAGCTATGGTAAAGCAAAGAAACCTACTGTCATGCATCTCTGAAATAAACAACCAGTGTTCAAGGCTATTATGACTTGTGTCAGGACGTCTCCAACAGCGCCATGTACTCATAAGCGGGGCTTTTCAAAGGCCAGTGGATCTAGAGTGTGTGACATGGGGGTTTAGCTCGAACCTGGGCTTAAGTGTGTGTGAGTACTAAATTAGTCCACAGATTGGTTTGGCGCAGTTCTGGGTGTAGACAATGAGAAGGACCTCCCTGGTTACAGGTGGCACCAGTCAAGGGCTATTAGCCTGGACGAATATGAAGAAGGCAGGCCTGCTGCTTCCTCCTTTCCTGCTTTCGGCCCACAATGAACCGTTTTTCCTTTGCAATGCCTTCTGCCATATACCATCATGTCCTGAAGCCAGCCAACTATGGATTGAAACCTTTATAAACTGTGAGCTACAATAAAGTTTTCTTTTTTTAACTTGTATGTCAGGCATTTTGTCTCAGCAAAAAGAAAAGTAAGACAAAGACATGTGGTTAAAAGAACTTTGGAAAAAATATTGTTTTAAAAATATCAATAGCCCACAATTTAGGGACAAGTATAACAGATGTTCACAATTGGTTTAATAAATATTTAAATATGTATGCCAATATGCCATTAGTCTGTGAAACAACTAATGTTGAAAATATTGAGCTGAGGTTTCTATTACTGACTGAACAAATATACAGTACAATGAATATTCATGAGCAATAAATATTCACTAGTTTTTTATAAATATGTATGCCTGAGTTCCTGAATGACTTAGTTTCCTACTGGGTGATTGTTAGATTATGACAATACTGTGTTTTTTAACATATGTTAATGGGTAGACTAAGACAAAACAGCTATATTAAAAGCTGGGTCTTTGGTTGAAACTCTTTAGAAAAATCACTATGCAGGGGCTGGGAGATAGTTCAGCAGTCTAAGTGTCTGTCTGGCAAGTGCAAGAACTGGGGTTCAATCCCTGGTACCAACATGCTGTGCTGGTCCTGGAACCCCGAGGTGTGCCGTGCTGGCCACTGAAATTGGGCATGGTGGTGCACACCTATAATCCCAGTGCTGGGTAGGCTGAGACAAGAGGATCAGTACTAGTCCAAGCTGTGTTGTAAGACCCTGTACCAAATAAAAAATAAATAAAAGATTTTAAAAAATTTTTAAGAATGAAAAGTCATCATGTAGCAGTAGTGGACTCATACTTACAGAAACTTCCATTTCTCTATTGATGCATAAACTAAGCTCTATTATTTAAAGAATAGATATTAATTTTGCTGCTTACTTAAATGGGATCTTATGTATGTGGGATGCATTCCTCTAGCATTTCCATGAGCAACAGGTTTCCAAATCCCTGTTTATCACAATAGAAAGGTAAGAACAGAGACAGAATATTATGACACAGTAAGAAAGAACAAGATAGAATTTCACTCTTAAAATCTTTACAAAGCATAATATTTCTCTCATAGCATGGCATACAAATGATAAGACAGTTTCAGATATAAGGAGAACTGTCTCAGATAATTTTGGAAAGCACTAGGATCCACTCAAGCAGAGTATAGAAGGTTTCTCAAAGGTCTTTCAAGTCTGTCATCCAAAAAGGCCAAACCATTCTGCATTTGCCCAGCTCCTTCTTCACTCAGCATTTCACAGTACATTAGCTCCCTGGCACACACTTTGGAAAATAACCACACAGGCTGGTAAAGTTTGAGTACCACTTTCTGTGATTCCACAGGAAGCTTACTCATGTTTTCATAAGGACTGCTGATTAAGAAACGATTCTTGTTATATTGACAAAAAGTCAATATAAGAAAAAATTTCACTCTATAACATATGAGATAAAGCAGACCTTACAGGTATTTGGGAGACAGCAGCAAATGCAAACCTAGTTACATCAGTCACCTGTTCAAAGTCCTCCAGTAATGAAAGGCCATCCTCCCAACAGCCGCTGAGCCACATACTCAAAATGTACATCCTGCCCATGGAATGGTAGACACTGCACAAAATAAGAAGAATTTCAAGGAGAATCTTGTCTATAAGAAACTCCTTTTGCCTTACAGACTTGAAAACTGACCTTCATGAAATTAGAATGCACAAGCATTCTAAGAAAGAATTCTTCCCTTAGTGCTGGAAGGAACTAGAGCCAGCAGTTAATGGGAAGTTAAAACGCCCCTTTCAGAATTTTATGTCACTCAAAATAACATGCATGAGTTCTTCTAGAATGTTAAACCTGAAAGATCACACAGCAGAAAAGTCCGTGAGGATCTAGTCGCGCAGCGTCACAAATGTGAGGATGACATAAAGCAGATCTCCAGGTACCATCTGCTTGTTACACAGCAACATCACTGCAACTCTGAGAAAGGAAAGAAGGAACAAAAGGGAAGTAATACAAGGAAAGAAAGGAAGACAAGCAGGAAAGAGGAAAACAGGGAGTCCAGTAAGTGAAGTTTGGTCTTTGGGGAACTTTTGTTACTGTAAAGAAGCAATCTTTCACAACTGTACTCTTAAACCACAGAGGCAGATGATACACAGTGGTAGTGGATGATACAACCCAGGGGAAAGATCTGGTGTGCTCTACTTGGAAACAACGAGGTCTTGAGAAGGGGGAAAGGAGCCACAAGGAAAACAGAAGGCGTCGTTTCTAATCAGCAGCTTAGAAAACTGTTACAAGAATTCTAATAGAAAGTTCCCCCTCACAGGGCTCAGCGCCTCACAAGATGCGGTGTAGTGATGGGCTCCTCCCACTGCCTGCAGTGGGCCAGCATGCAGGTGGCTTGCATGGTGTTGACCACAAGCCACAGCGGAACATTCATTTCTACTGCTGGCCATGCCGGCCTGAGTGGGACCAGGTAGAACTGAGGATTGCGGGGGTGAGGAGCACAGGGCGGACTCCATGCCCACTCTACTGCAGACAGCAGGGAGGGGCACGCTTGGTTGAGACAGGGCTTTGCTATATAATACAGGCTGGCCTCATAGCAGTTCTCCTGCCTCAGCCTCCCAAGTACTGGGATCATAGGCAGGTACTACCACACCCAGCAGTTCTACCAACTTTAACAGTGTTCCAAAGATTATTCATCATGCTGACAAAGTACCAGACCCCAGTGCGTGACCACATGGAAGATTCCTTGCTGTCACTTACCACTAGCTCTCTCACCTCCACTGGCTCCAGAAAAATCTAATAGGAAACCTGGCAAAGTTCCCAGCCTAGCACATTAGCACTCTGAAAGGGGTGCTCCTATGACCACACACCTGAACCACAGGTCTTGGCAGAACAGCCTGTCCTCCGTCTTCTACAAATAATTACGCTGAGGCTGAAAGCCCTGCGAGGGGCTCTTAGGAATCACTTTGCTCTCCTCTGGGCTCCGCTCCTCCAACCATCACTCTGAAAACCTACTTAGAGCCACAATCCCAAACTCTAGTTTAACATCTCACCTCTGTATACGGAGAGGCAGTCAGGCCTCACTGGATGGTGCCTAGACCCCGCCATGCCACTGTCTCCTCACCTGTCCACGCCCTTCTGGGAGAATTCCACGCCACTGTGTCAAAGCCCAGGTGCGGACACCTCCTAGCCGCTTCAGTGCCACTCCACCTGTCCTCATGACCCCCATCAAGGGTTATCAGGGTTTCTTTTCCCTCTTTTTTCTTCCTTTAAAGTATGCATGTGTAAGAATAGTATTTTAGGGCTGGCGAGATGCTCAGAGGACTAAGCACCTGCTTTGGCAAGTGCAGCCAAAATCTTTGGGATCAAACCCTGATGCCACATGCTATGCTGGCCCCACCTCGGGGCACACTGAGACCGTGATTGAGTCCCAGGATGTTGGTGCATGCTCGTAATCCCAGTGCTGGAGAGGATTACTATGAGCCCAAGCTGCATAGTGAGACCCTGTACTAAATACATACATGAAAATAAATAAATAAATAAATAAAAGTACAATTCTAAAAAAGAGTAATATTTGAGATAATTTGCACATAAATAATCTTTGGAACACTGTTAAAGTTGGTAGAACTGCTGGGTGTGATAATACCTGCCTATGATCCCAGTACTTGGGAGGCTGAGGCAGGAGAACTGCTATGAGGCCAGCCTGTATCACATAGCAAAGCCCTATCTTAACTAAACAAAACAACAGAAGACCATAGCACTAAGATGAACTCAGATACTGGAAGACTCCATCCTTCCTGAAGAATCAAAAATGATCTGAGCAATGTATATATTCTGTTTAGAATATTAGGTTTTCAGGTTCACTAGTGCAGCTTTTAAGAAGCCAACTAAAATGACATGGTCACTTCTGATGTGTGCTACCATTTGGAATATGCGCTGAGTCATCACCAGAGACTGGTATCCCACAGTTTCCAATTACTGTTCCTCAAAGTCTGAGTTGTAGAAGTTTACGTGAAACCAAAAGGACAGAACAATCATGCTGCCACTGGCACATCCCTGGACAGCCCTAACTCCAGATGCCCCAGCATCTTTTCTAGTGTGTATGGATCACCAGTTCTGCACAGCACAGAGTCTCTGGGGTCGGCAATGCCTTCACCAGATCACAGAGCTGTTAGGAAATGCATATGGAAAAAGACTCCATTGTACTGGGAAAAACAGAGAATCTTTCAAGTATAAATAATAAGATTTTTAAGACCCACATGATATTCTCCATTTCCATCACAATTTGTATTAATTAATTACATCCATGAGTAATATTTATCATGCTTTCCTACTCCTTAATTCTGTAATATCAAAGTGTTTCATTTCTTTTTCTTTCTCTTCCCTCCTTGATGTTCAGTTCACTGTGAAGGTGCTGTTGACATCTTTGCCATTTCTTGCCAAAATGACTGCTCAAACCAAGGTAACTCTGGAAGTTACTGCCCGTAAAGCAAATGGGGCACCAACA
Organism: Ctenomys sociabilis; assembly: GCA_004027165.1. Taxonomy (NCBI): domain Eukaryota; kingdom Metazoa; phylum Chordata; class Mammalia; order Rodentia; family Ctenomyidae; genus Ctenomys; species Ctenomys sociabilis. Next base: position 10,954 of record PVKA01031056.1, read on the forward strand.
AAATGGCTATTTCTTGTGTGTATTTCACCTGCAGTTTAACAAAGTCAGGGAATTGGATCTCGTGAGCAAAGCTCTGGCAAAAGGCTGCGGCTCTTACCAGCAATGTGTGCTATGTGGCAATTGTGCTACTGAGAATGTAAATTAGTTCAGAGGTGCTACAGCTGCTCCCGCAACATATTAAAACAAGAACTGGGTAAGGAACTGTCCTCTTTACAGAAATATCATTCAGCTGTTCAGGTAACACTGCGCACCTCTCTAACTGCTCAGGAAAAGCCGGATTCTGCCCTCACAGCCCGACCACCGCACTTGACCCCTTTCTCACAGCCGCACCCAGCGGGGAGTATCCTGGGCTCCGTCTTGCAGAACAGACACTTCAGTGCTACGATGGGCGCATTCCCTACACTGACAGTATAAGTAATTACTTGATTAAATATTCCCACAGCCCTCTGAAGGTCAAAAATTAAATGGTCATCAGACCCACAGCTGCTACATGGCTTTGCCAACAATCATTACCATTAAGTCCTGGGGCTTTCAAAGGCCACCAGCAGGCAGTAGTAAGAAAAGAACAGAATATCAAGTCCTTAATTTGAAAACTACCCTACACAAGCAGAGCAGAAAACACAGGCAGACGCTGAGATACCTGGAGCACCCTTACGTGTCAGGAAGGCTAAGGTGCCATATTCTCACGTCTTCCTGTGGAGAGTGTCCAGCTTTCTCTCATTACTGCTGCCAGGCTAAGACCACAGTGGCAAAGCCTGGGCACACTAGCACCTTTCAGGGAGCCAGTCCCGGCCTGAACCAGGCACTACCACAGGGAACCAGCCTCGCATCCAGGCTCCAGCATGCTACTGTCAAGCCCATGATGTTTTAGGCAGGATAAGTGCCAACTGGCAATTTAACAGAAAGTGAGGTATACACATCTTTATATGAAACAACATTATGTGTATAGGCCCCAAGTTTGACCAACTGAAAGAATACAAAGATACTGAGTGGCCTATAACCCAGCCAACAACTATCTCTTACACCCTCCTTGCTTGGCTTCTGTCACATACATGAAAGGAAAAACTGAAATGCCCCCAAAGGGTGGTCTGTATCAGTGGTAAGGATTCACCCACACAGCAAGAATTGGCTCACAGAGCGGGGGTAGGGGGTGCCACCCTCAGGGAGGAAGCAGCCACAGACTGGCTTGGAATGCCCGACAAAACCACCTCCATCTCAGGGTCTGAGTCCATGAGACAAAGAAAACACCGACCACACAGAGGGCACTGTACTAATTTAAGTCTGATCATCCAGCTACACCTTGCATGATGCCTGGCAGAGAGCAGACACTCAGCAAATGCCAGCCCTCTTGTCTTGTCCCTCTTCCCCGGGTAAACCTTGGCTACTGTGCCAATAGCTTATTTTTCCATTCAAACCTTGCCATTAATGATTTCTCAGCAGGGTGTGTTCTTTTCTAGAATAAGAAGAATCCTTGAAATGTCTACCCAACTTGTACGAAAAATGTTCATGACTCGATTCTTTTATGTAAAATAAGCACAACACAAAAACCCTTACTGAACCATCTGACTGCATTTAGCACACTCACAGTTTGGCCAACCACCTGCCCAGCTGAACATCTCGCCCCAGCAGAGGAACCCCAAACCCATCAAGCACCCATTCCTCCTCCCTCCTGTGCTTGGCAACAACCGTGGCTTCACTGAGCCTCGATGTCCCACATACACAGAACCATGCCACATGCAGCCATCACTTAAACATTTGTTTTCAATTCCTTTCAGTGTATGCTTAAGCATCAACTAGAGTTTACATACAAACTTAACCATGCACGTGTGCACATGTAGCACACATACGTAACTTGCATACATATATCATGCATATGTTATAAACAGATGTAATATACAGACAGAGAGGTTGATGGCAGTGATGCCAGGCACACGCGGCTCACACCCACAGCGGCAAGCGCTGGCTGTGCTTGTTAGGCCTTCCATTCCATCTTCTCCATTCTCTCTCACCCTCATAACTGCACTCTGCAAAGGATGGCCCACCCTCTCTGCGCCCCTTCCACATGTGAGATATCTGTGTGCACATGAGAGTGTCTTGCTCACAGCAAGGGCATCAGCAAACACCAAGTGAAAGAATGCACACGTAGTGGGCGGGGCAGACGCGAAATCGCTAACTCCATCATCACGCAGGGCAACAACAGAGGAGTCATTCTTTAGTGTACAGAGTCTCACTCTGAATGTGGCTCTGGACCACTTTCACCTATGTGACCAGGCCGCTGAAGCTGGCCGGTGCTGGAGGGACCTCGACCTTGCTCTTCCATCCGAAAATTCTTCCAGAATGGTACAGTGTGGTGGTCATCCCCACAGGTGTGAAGCCAGACAGCCCAGGTTTGGAGTTCCCACCGCCATACCACAGCCTGCAGTTCTCAGACGCCCCTGCTTGCCTCTGAGAAACAAGGAAGGAACTGCAGGCCTTCAGGCTGCCATGAGGGCTGAGCAGTGACACTTCGCAGGTGCAGTGCTGTGTGAGCACCTGGTACAGAGGCAGTGCACTGATGGGGGACCTTTACTGTTCACTGAGAACATTAGCTAAACCTGCCTTCTGATATTCAGTTCTCCCATGACACACTCAAACTGGTAAAATTAACTCCTAGTGCTCTTACTTAGGCTCAGGGCTTGGTATAGAAAAGAATCTCAAACTTACAACTAGAACTTATCCATCGCTCTTTTCTGAGCCAATGTGTTACATGAAGTCTCCACTTAGGTCTTTGAGAGATATCACAGGTTTAAGAATCAGCACTGGGAGGGACAGGTGGGGTGGGGGATACATAGAACTTCCTTTACTGTACAAGTTCACAAGAGCCAAACTATTCCAAAATTCATCCACAATAGCTATCAAGGACACTAATTTACAGGTAAGATATTTATTTATATAGTAATAAAGTTAACATGGCCAAGCTGAACTGCTGCAGACTCGCTCTCCAGTGCAACCTCTCTATGGCCTCCAGAAGGAACCACTCTCCAGGCACAGTCAGGCGAGTCCTCAGCTCCCCGCGCGATCCTGCCTGTGTTTTCCTCTCAGAGCACTGCCTTTTTTCTCCTTCCATCAACCACCACAATGGCCTCGACTATGATGAAGCCTTGGCATCTGCTGTTTGTGGCACAAATTGCGCCTTGATGTCCAACACTGCTCTGCCACCCTTCCTCAGTAAGAGCACCCCAACTTCCACAGGTACCCCACTGGGATACAGACCAAGCCTGCAGCTCACCTTGTATCTGGATGTGGCCACAGGATTGGTTCTAGCCCGGGGGGTCTCGGGGAGCATGAGATGTACCTTTCCTGAGAAGACCTTAAACAGAGAAGACACACTGGCCTCGCTCTTCCTCACCAGAAGGGTGGCAGGGCACATATTCCTAAAAGTATCAAAAGAAACCTAGGGCATTTGAATAAGGAATTATGCATGTGGTTCAAATCACTGCTTGGTCTAATTCTACTTAAGGTAGACAGATGTTTTGAAAATTAGACCGGCAAAGTTTTGTCAACCACCCCAAACAGGGGCAGGGATATAGCTCAGCGGAACAGCACCTGGCAAATGCAAGGTCTTGAGTTCGATTCCTGAATCCTAGTACAAAAATAACCAGAAAAGCAAGCCACCCCAAATATTACATACCTCCAATCCACAACTCTCCCTGGCATTCTTAGGTAACGTGTGGAGGTTTGTTTTGTAAAGTCTGCATTTAGAGTGTTCTGTGAAAAGCACTACTGCCAACTATTGAGTCTTGCTTTCTGCAGCCACAAGTCTCAGAATGACTGTGGCAGCACTGCAAGCTTTCAGAAGAAATCTACTCAGAGTACACAAGCCAGAGCTGGCAGCTTTGCCCAGCTTACAGCTCCTGGACTTCTGATCTCAGAAGTCCTGTGAGACAATAAATGTTTGCTGCTGCTATAGTTTTAAAACATCCAGTGAGATCACTAGCTGCCCTATTTCCAGGTTGTGTTATAGTATTGAGTACAGTTTTAAAGTGCAATTTTAATTCACTTGAGGTATTGCAGAGTCAGAAGCACTGTTGGCTTAAGGATGTGGAATTTGGAAAGAGGAAGATCATACTTAGAAACTGGCCTGAGTCCCATGGCCTGGCCAAGTGTCTGAGTAAGCACCTGGAGCTGCAGCTCTCTGAGAAGGTGACAAATACGACCAAGAAATGAGCTCATAGAGCCTGGCACAGGGCCACTCCATGGGGACCCAGTAAGGGCTCCTTGTTCTGTGTGTAAGAACAAGTCAAGTGTGCACTGGGTGTGCCAGGATGTGAACCCCTCTCCTGCTCCCACAACTCAATCTCATCTCACCCACCATTTCTTGTTCAATTTCTCCATCCTCCTCACTAATTCAAGGCATCTACAGGAGGCTGCAGCACCTCAGGAGGGTGCATATGTGCGACCCCATCACCATGGCAGGTGATTTGGGCAACAGAAAGGACAGAAACTGAATGAAGGAAGTGCCGACTCCACGTGTGGGCTGAGGCACCATATGGCCCTGCAATTAGAGGAAGAAGGCTGCCAAGGGCAAAAATAACCCTGGCAAAATTGGATGCGGCTGGCAGGAAAGGCAGCCCAGGCCAGCTCTTTCTTGGTGTTATTCCTGTTCCCCTAGGGACTTTCCTGTCACGTCTTCCCATGAATTTGAAAAGGATCTGGAGGACGAAAAGGAAGCCTGATGATAGAGGATATTTCTAATACCAGGTCATTAAAACAATTTTCCCCTCTTCCAAAACGCCAGCCATAAGAATAGTTCTTTGAAGGGAAGATCTGCTAGAGGGAAGATCACTGGTACCTTCGAGAAGCTCACACACTGTACTCTGGCCTGGAACAGGAGGCAGCTGAGCTCCAGGGACGCCCACCTCAGGCCCCACAAGCTGCTCTGGAAGTTGCACTGGCTGAGCCCTTCTCAGGCTCCAGGGCAGAGGCACACACTGAAGAAAAGCCAGGAGCCTCCCCACAGCTTCCTCAGCCTAGTAAACAGCAGCCCTACCACCCCCACCTGCAAAGGCATCCAGAGTTCCATGTGACTCTCTTCCAGTGAAACCAAACCATCAATGACATTCAAATGTCATCACTCATTCAGCAGAAAAGCTTTTTTTTAATGCACTTAATTATGAGATGATTCAAAGAAAAAAGCTAAAGCCTATGTTCAGCAAAATGGAAATTAACATTTATTAAAATAGGTATCAGTTAGACAATAGCTTGTCTTAATTAAGACACCTCAATATTCTTTCTTGACAACTTACAGTCAAAATCACCCTTGATTCCTGCTGCTTTGGTTAAACAGCAGCTGAGGAATCTGGCTGAGATTCAAGGACCATGTAAAATTTTAAAAAATTATGAAGTGCTGGAATAACACCGCTTGTGGAGACTGTCACACTTGGAGGGCACTTGGGAACTGAAAATGAGTGGACAGAGTGGCTCACGCTTCCACTGCTGTTCAGGTCTGTGGCTTTCACCTGACTCAAGGAAAGGCCGCTGGTAGGGACTGTACTACTGACCTGAAGATCAGAAGAAATGCTTGATGTGTCTGCCATATTCATATATACTGTCCATCAGTCCATCCACCCACAGTCGCCCCTCCCTGTATACAGGGGATGCGACCTGTTAACCCTGGAAGATGCTTAAAAGCCTAGAGAGCTCTGAATCCTACACACATGCTTTCATACATGCATACCTACGAGGTAAAGTTTAATATATCAGGCACAAAAAAAAAAAAAAAAAAAACAGGAAATCATAGTAAAATAGAACAGTCATAACAGCAAACTGATAGAAGCTGTGGGACTGGGATCGCTCTCCAAACACCTCATTGCATTGTAATCTTGGCACTCGTAGGGCATGATTTCTTTTTTTCACTCAGTGGTCAAGAACTCTTTCTCTCTCCAGGCTTCTCCATGGCATGTCAGAGTTGCCACTGTCACACATTCAGGAAAATGATTCCTTGAACATAAGCTACCACAGCATGACCGCCAACCAAGCAGGCAAGACTGCTACAGAGGACTCCCAGGGACTGAGCCCTAGAGTGCATGTCTGCTGGCCCACAGGGACACTCAGAAGTCCAATGGGACAAAGCGGGTAGTGAAAGACTTCATCACACTACTCAGAAGGACAAGCATTCATTTGTGACTTATTTCTGGAATTTGTCATTTAATATTTTCTGAACACATCTGACTGGATATCTGGAGGGTGTGAGTGGGTGCATGTATACATGTATGTCTGGCATAACCTGACAAAACTGCTAGTCTCTCTTATGTGTCTCTACAAAAAAACATGAATAAGCCTTTTGCCTGTCTCTTTTGTAATAGTTAAGAATATAACAGGACTGAAGAAACACCCCACGTCTTTTCAAAGAAGCCACTTTTTGGGGGGAGTCACTTTGGAGATGGAATCCAGGACCTAGTACATACTAGGCAGGTGCTCTACAATTGAGCTACACTCCCAGCTCTATTTTACTTTTACTTTGAGAAAGGACTTCGCTACATTGCCCAGACTGGCCCTTAACCTTGTTTCAGGCTCTGGAGCAGCCAGAATTACAGACAGGTGCCACTGTGCCCAGCAAGCACATCCTTTCCAAAGCGGGGTGCAATCTGTATGCAGGGAGCTGTTCCTCGCTAGCCTGTTCTCTAAGACCTGTTCTCCTATGGCCAGCTCCCAGCTCACAAGGGCCTGTGACTCTGCCCTGCTCATCTGGGCAGCTGTTCTCGAGGGAAGGACCCAGAACAGTCACACTTCCAGACTGACATGGTACGACCGGACTCAGTACCAGGGCTCTAGTTATAACCATTGAGAAAAAGCTTCAGCGAACTGCCAGTCTTAGGGACAATCCACCTGGACCAGAGACTGAGAATGGTAACACCTGGACACAGGGCAGAAGGGAGCTAAAGGGGCAGATTCCTAACAAGTATTAAGCACCTAGAGCAAATCAAGCCTAAGGCAGTCTACTCTGGGGCTTCTTCTTTAGGTAAGCAAACACTTCCTCTTTCCCATTCTAAGTTAGTCAATGTCTAGAGAAAGTGTCTCAGTAGAACCTGCTCCCGGCAGAACTGGCAAGGCTCCAACACTCCGCCCCTGGAAGGCACTCCAACCCGAGTTCTCCAGCTCTTCTATTGTCTTCCCAAGCATTCAGAGTCCACGAGTGTCCCATGGGATTTATTATGAAATGCCAACACTGAAGTTAAATTCAAATATTGAATTTTAGCTTAGAAAAACCTCAAGCATTAACGTCGTTTCTCTTAAAAGAAAAAAAAAAATCAGTATGTCCCTTCTAAGTTGCAGTTCAGAGCTCATGCCCTCAGTGGATCTTACAACCTAACTCACAATTGTTCCTGCAAATCCCTGCAATTTCACAGAAACTGCAAATATCCTCCACAGTTGGGGGAGGGGTGGGAGGTGTGCAAGTAGCTGGTCTGAGAGTGATTCAGGTCTCCTTGCTGCTGATTGGCTACTGTCCTGTAACCCACCGCTGGCAGAGGCACCAGCATTCCCACACCACAACAGGCTGCTTGGTGTGGCTCTCTCTGGAGTGTCCTTGGTTTTGTTCTTACAGCCCTAAGATCCCTAAGAAGCCACCCATACACCCGGCATCCTCTAAGGTTGCTGGTTATGAGCCTAAGCACCAGAAGAAGTCTAGGACACTGCTGGAGAGGTGCTGAATTACTGTACAGACTTTTATTAAATTATTACAATATGTTCTACTTTATTAAACTGAATTGCATAACTGCAGGAGACACAGCATCCCCATGGTTTCAATTATAAAAAATAGGCATTTATAGGCATCTTTCTCACCATATCTGAAACCTGCGAATTTTTCACAGCTCTCACATGCTCCTGGAATGCATCTGGTGGAGACTGCTGGGCAGGCTGGATGCATGTGAGTGGCAGGCTGCAGGGAGCAGTCACTTTCCATTTGGCTCTCAGAACTGTCCCCGCCCCACCAGCCAATCTTCTGTGATGGAGGACTCGCTCCAGGACCTGTGCGCTGGAGCTACGCCCTCAGTTCATTTTATATTTTTATTTTCTGACAAGATTTTGCTAATTTGCCCAGGCTGGGCTCACACTTGTAATCCTCCTGCCTCAGGCGCCCAGCATACCGAGAGCAGTATGCAAGCAAGCACCACCAAGTCTAGATAGTGCTTGGTATTTCTTTTGTGAAACAAGGCATACAGACCAACTACCATCAAATAAAAACTGATCTTCCCCAGATATTGTTAAGGGGCCATCCGAAGTGGATGGCCCATTCTAGGAAAAAAGAACACTAACAAAAAATACGTCTGTGTCCTTTTAACCCATGTCTGCGTTTGTGATTGAGCCAAATCATATGTGCTTAATAACGGGTGGGTGGGGAACACATGTGCCTCACTCACGGCAGCAGGACTCTGCTCAAAAGCAGGGCGCAGCTCTGCAGGCTGCTGAGAGACAAAGGAGCTGCCACCTCGCACTAAGCAGGCTGCCCAGGGATAGTTAGCATATGAAGAGCGTGTGGCCTAGGCCTACACACTGGAGACAAAGCGCCTTAGAAACACAGTTTCCTATCAATGGGAGCACGTTAACCTTTCCCCAGCAGTATGACCCCAGTGTCCTTCCTTCCACGCCTCTCAGAGCTCAGGAAAGGAGGAACTCTGCTCTTCATCCCAGCCCTTGAGTTTGAAGAGGTTTAACAAAGTCTGAGTTTGACTATTAGTTCTGCCCCTGGGGTGACTTCTCCCACTGCCTATGCGCTCACTTCATCCCCCCTTCATAAGATTACTGGGAACATTAGAATCAACAACACATAAAAAGGGCACATCAGGAGATGGGCTCAGAGGAAAAGACAGAAGCCACATAAAGGGACATCTCCTACTCAAATGCACAGCATTTTCTAAGCTATAAGAACATTCAGGATCAGCCATCACTTTAAAATTGTATTTGCTACTAAACTACTTTATCCAAAGTAACAACAAATCTCTTTATTCTCTGCCACTCTCTCAGCTTTATTATTTTGCATTGTGGCATGTATTACTCATTGGTATCTTAGATTTCTTAGGGGAGGTTTATTTTTTTGCTTTTGGTGCCAAGGACTGAACCCAAGGCTTCCAGCTTGCTAAGCAAGCACTCTACTGCTCAGCCAAATCCCCAGCCCCTCTTTGGGTTTATGTTCATACTCCACACTATAAGCTTGACGAAGCTCACTGCTACACTCAAGTGCCTACAACAGTGCCCAGCAAAGACAGCCCTCAAGAAACATCTGCAGGGTAGGAGAACAAACACAAGTGTATAATGAGAGAGGTTATAAATGTTTGTTTATAGGAGAGGGACACATCTTATTAAAATTTTTTTAGAGGCCAGGGAGATGGCTCAGTAGAACAAGAACTTCCCTGGCAAGTGCAAGGGCCTGAGTTCAATCCCCGGTTTCGCCAAAAAAAAAATTTTTTTTTACATTGTTAGTTGTTATATGTCTAAAAGAGAAGGATCTCCATAGATCCCCAAACACTTACTGGACAGGGTTTTTTACAAAGCTGCTGGTAGGCACTCTCAGGGAGGCCCCTCAGCTCAGGTCTGCCCTTCAGGAGCCCTTGATTCCCACACAATCTAAGGGCACAGCCTAGACACACAATCATTCTTGGCTCTCCATGACTGACCCTCTCCCTCCTTCCACATGGTGACTGCCAGTGCAGCCCTTAGTGAAATGCAAACCCCCATCTGCTGTGAGGCCAGAAACAGATGTGCAGGAAGGTGCAGGCAGCTCCCATGGTGCAGCAGGCACCACGATGTACATTCAATCTGTGCATGTCTTTGCCTGAGTATTGAAAAATGATCAAGCAATATAAATCAAGAAATCTTGAATGCATAAACCTTTCTAGAGACATCTATTCAAAGAGAAATGATGTCTGAAACTGATCAACTATCCAACCTCAAATAAGAAGATATTGTTTGACATTTGAAAATATCTGACAAACACTGGAGCAGATGAGGAAATATTCATAATATGGTAGAAAAAACGGCAGGATTCAAAACTGTCCAGCAGCTGGGCTACACTGAGAAGCAGAGGCAGGAGGACCACTGTGGGTTCAAGGCTAGCCTCAGAGGCATAGCAAGACCCTGTATGAAAAAAACCTCTGTGTGAACAAGATAACCTCCCCAGATGACAACTATATACAGAGGACATTATTACCCTGAAGAGTGGGCTGTAAAAGCAGGTAGATACAGATTAGTGATGCTTATTTATTAGAAAGTACCAACACTGTACTTAAGTCTGAATAATAAGGTTTATATCATAGCTTCTCTACCACTGGTACAGATGTAGTTCCTTGAGCTACACCTGAATGTTCACTCTCATTGTTTCTAGATTACAGTAATTTTGTTGTTGGCCTCTTTGTGTGTGTGTGTGTCTTTTTTTAAAGATTCCCTATAATGAGCTATCATTTGATTACAAAATGCTGTATTTATTTTAAAACACTGTGTAAGACTCTGGGAAAATTCCTCTCTTTGTAAATAACTACATCACAAATGCTACAACCTTGTTTGAACTCTACGTGGCCATTTCAGTGGCAAGAAGCACAACACAAGGAACTCAGTGGGAGGACAAGGACTTTTACGGATTGGGCAGATGCCAGACAACTTGGGGCCACCTGAGGGACAACTCAAAGAAGCAGGGCTTTGTTTTGGATTGGAGGAAACTACAAAGAAGCGGTAAATTGACGATTATACATCCTAATAAGGCTTAACATCGAAGAATAAGCTGCTGATTGCCCAGCCCTGGGAGGGGAACGGGGCAGCAGACCTGCCTATAAACCAGGAGGGGAGAGAACTGGGTGATGTTCATGGTCTCCACATGCTCTGGTCTAACCTGTATGAAGACAAGATTATTATTATTATTATTATTTTTTTTTTTTTTTTTGTCTTTTTGAGACAGGGTCTCGCTATGCAGTTCAGGCTGGCTTTAAGCTCACTTTGTAGCTCAGGCTGGTCTCGAACTCACAACAATCCTCCTGCCTCAGCCTCCCGAGTGCTGGGATTACAGGCATGCGCCACCACGCCCGGCGAGATTATTATTATTTTGTCTTGAGTATAAGTGGTCTTGTTTTTCTTGTTGTTGTTATTTTGGAATCTTGGAAATAAAAACCAGGAGGTCTGGTTCTCATCCTGCTCTGTCACCAAGTTGAGAGTAACACTGCGCCGCACTGGCAGCAGCAGGACAGCCCCCCAAAGTCGAGGGTTCTAAGAACTGCTGCCAACTACTGAGACACAAAGGGGCTGGCAGTGTCGCTCAGAGCAGAGTAACTGTAGGATGCACAAGGCCCTAGGTTTGATTGCCTAAAGAAAGAAGGGAAGGAGGCAGAGAGGGCAGAAGGGAAGGAGAGGAGAAACAGAAATACTGGAGAAAAAGCAGTATGATTAGTGTTGTTATATTTGGTAACATAACAGTGCAAACCCAATGAGATTATTCTGTGGATTAATAACTGTGATTTTTAACTTATAAGTTGCTGTATGTATGTTACAATATGGGGCGAAGAGCTTCACTAGCAGTGCTATTTGTGCTCACTGTATCGAAGTACAGGACTGGTGTCTGTGGGGCTGCAGCAGAAACTGCACACTCCTTTCAGTTCACTAGGTTAGTCACAGTTGAAGGAAACTCATATCCAAGTCTTGGAAGTGGATGTGTATGAAAAGCTTAGAGACAACTTAGAAAATACACAGCTTTTCCTAGTCTCCTATGTCTCCTTTGAGGCATCTGTAAGGAAAAAAGTGGATAGCAATCTCAGAATAACAATAACTTAGAAGAAACTTCAGAACTGGAAAAAGTAGGCAAGAGGGAAGTAACAATGTCCACAAGTTCAGTGGTTTCATCAAAAAGAGCAAAACATAAAGAGAACGAAATATGGCATAAATTAACACACGGGACAACTATGACATGGAAATACAACATTTACGAAGTCTACACTTGCAATTCCACCCTTCCTGTACTGTCACGGATCATCTTGCACTTTGTAGACCACCTTCCAAGTGGGCTTAATTCTAAAAAGTCAGACCATTAAGAGTGAATATAAGATGTGTTTCAAAGAGGAGAAAGCAGCCACCTTAAAGCACACATTGTTTACTTTGACATTGGCTTTTAAGTTATAAATTCATAAGTGACTCCTACTCTAACCATGCATTCATCCTGAAATCTGCATGGAATGCCTAAGGACCACAGTCTGCGGAAGGCGCAGGCAGAGGTCAGGGAAATGGCTCCAAAGGACAGCAGGAGGAGCTCCCTCACACATCCACACACAGGGGATGTAGCATTTACTGCACAGGAATTCTGTGCAGTACACACCATGCACCTCCCTCAAAATTATTATTAAAGCAATAATTCACCCCATCAGAGGGCTAAGGTGCTTTATCAAGACCAGGAAATGAACAGTGGGCAGGGAAGGGAACACAAATTCCAAACTCAGGCAAATCAGGATTTGTAAACTCTTATTTTTGATTAGTGCATGCAGACAATGGGTGATGGTATAAAAGAAAACAAAAGGTAAATCTACTTACCTTTCCCCACCTCAAATCCCATCCCTCCATTTCTTCCACAAAGACAGCTAATGTTTCTATATGCACGCTCTCTCTCTCTCTCTCTCTCTCTCTCTCTCTCTCTCTCTCTCTCTCTCTCTCTCTCTCTCAAAGACATACAAAGTGGGTTGTGGATACAGCTCAGTGGTTAGTAGTAGAACATGTGCCTAGCATGCACAAGGCCTTGTGTTCAATCCCCAGCAATGATAAAAAGAAAAATGTAAGCAGCAACTAGCTATATTTGTTTTCTAATACCTTGCTTTGCCTCAAAATGAACAACTTTCATTCTTCCATCCATTAAAACTATCCCTTATTAAGCAACCACCAGGTAGCAAGTATTGCTCAAGGAGCCCCTACAAGGTCAGGACAGACCAAATTCTTGCCCTGGAGAAGGTAGCTCAGTGGTCCAGACTGTGTCCACACATAAATAATACTTCGTTTCAATAGTTACATATTCACTCCATTGTAAAGACAGATAGATGGTCCCCAACGTGAGATAGCTTCATTTACAATTTTTCAACCTCACAATGGTGTAACATGGATATGCATTCAATAGACATTGTATTTACAATTTTCCCCAGACTAGCAATATTGGGAAGACACTGTGCCCCCTTCAAAGGGTGGTAGCAGGAAACTACAGTTCTTAGTCAACTAATCTGAAGGGAGAAAAGGCAATGTTCAACAATGTTCTGGGTTGTTAAGGTAAGATCTCTGATAGATTAGGTAAAGCAATGTGTGTGTGTGTGTGTGTGTGTGTGTGTGTGTGTGTGTGTATGTGTAGATGCTAAGGATCAAAGTGAGAGAAAAAAAAAAGTGAAGGATACATTCAACCTCTGGGCTTTACCCCAAACCTCCAATGCATTTCTGATATAGTATTTGCAAATCAAAATGGACTTATTCAGAGGTAACACCCACTGTAAATCCAGGAGCATCGGTACACACTACGATTTAACTAGTCCCTTATTAAAGAGCATTTGGTTTGTTTTCCACATAACACATTCTTTTTTATAAGTGTGGTTCTAATAGCATCTTCTTTGTAAAATAAATACTTCGGTTAAATCCTGAACAGATGCTTAAACCATGTTCCTCTACACCAACACTGTGTTTGGAAAATGTTTTGCTAGATGACTAACTTTGCACTCACCAATGTCCATAAAACCACGTCAGAGAAGATGCCCTACATTCGTATTGAACCAAGACTCCAGTTGGTATTTATGCGTTTAGCAGATTATGCTGCAGTTGCCAAATCTCACAGGAAAATAAATACTGTTGTCAATCTATTTTCTTTACTTGGCGACTGTTCAGGTAATTTTTCTATCTGGTTTTCAAAAGCAGTTTTAAAATTAAGCTCAAAGTTTCTCTAACTTAAAAGTCAGTGATTTTTTTTTAAAATATATATATTTTTGTATTAGGGAGTAGAGAAGAAAGTAGCCCCCATACTGGGCACTATTCAGTGACATCTTCTTGTTCCATAAGGTTAAGAAGACTGTGAGGAAATAAAACGTCTTTAGAAAATTCCAGGTGTAGTTGATTTGCATGTTGTGATGGGCAGAAAGGATGAAGTGAAGTGTGAAGGCCCCTCACACCCTCCCCCTGGCCTCAATGTCCTGGATCCCTGGGGCGAGAAAGCACCACTTTCATTCCTGTTTCTTGGGACTGTCGACAGCCATGGAGTGATAGAGAACGACAAGCAAGAAGAGCGACACGCCCAGCGTGTTGGCGAATGTGGCGAGTTGCACGTCGGCGATCACCCTGACCAGCTCCACCGAGCTACGCAGCGGACTCCACACGGCCTGCACACAAGCACCAACTAAACCACCTGGGCCGGAACTTCCAAAACTTAGTGATTATTTTACTAAAAGAAACACAGTTCTTACTAAATGAGACAGAATCACACAAGTTTCATAATGTCAGCTGTAGATGAGGTTGTAGGCCAGGTGTGCACGCACGGGTGTGTTTGTATGCACAGACACAGCTGCAAGCGCTCGTGCGTGGAAGCAACAGTCGTGAGAGACTGGCTGCAGGGGTCGGGGCTGAGCCGTCCCTGCACTCATCCATGCTAAAATAAAGACACACCAAGCACAGGAGCCGGGACTGATTTATAAGTAATAAACCTATCTGGATACTGAGTGTGCAGGCCTGAAGCTACCGCGGATTCATTTTCTATGAAACTAACCCAATGCAAAGATGTGAATACCCAGGCTCAGAGAGGTTCACGTGTATCACCATGGTCATTCACTCCCCAACTAGCAGAGCTGTATGTACACATAGGTGATACTGTTGACTTTAAAAAGGCCTCTTAATAACACCACTTATAAATTATTTGCTACTCATTCTATGTCTGTCACAGTATTGCATATCAGATAAGATTTGTGCAGGCCAACTTATGATTTCTGTAAATGCTATAGCCAATGTTCAGCTCAAATATATCTAACAAAATCTGTGTCCAAAGCCATGTAGAGCTTTATAGTGCCCACCTGCTCAAAGCGCTGGCAGTGATCCTGCCTAGATCCAAATCCCGGCACAATTACAGGGCAGCGGCAGACACTGTACTAACCTCACTGCTCTTAGTCATTGCTGTGTGGGGCTCACCATTCCTGTTAGCTGTATGTAATAGAGAACAATGCAGGTAAAACTGAACACAGTGCCTGCACTGTACCTGGACACACCCCAACAGAACAGTTACACAGCAGTGCCAGATGCTCACATACCATGTGCAGGACAGACCACCCGTAAAGCCTCACTGCTCTGAGAAAATTGAGGGCCACTTTCAGCTGAGTTCTTGGAGCACTCCAAAGCACCAATCCAAGCACTCCATGGCAAAAAGTTGCAAGAGCCTCCCAGCCGAGACAGGAGCCCTGGCCCACTGGCACCATCGACCAGGGTCACACTTCCTGTGAGTGGGCAGGCACCATGGAAACCAGGGCATCCTCAGAGGAATGCCCGTACACAGGCAGGAGGTTGGACCGCTCAACCTCAGAGGAATGCCCGTACACAGGCGGGAGGGCAGGCGCAGCTGACGCACGTGATCAGCGCCTGCAGAGGAAGGTGGTCTCTGCGAGGCTCAGCACAGAGGTGCAGCACCCATTTCAGGCCTTCTCCAGTGGAAGCTGGCTTTACAGAGACAGCGGGCACTCAAAACCTGACTCCATAGTTGCC
>PVKA01031057.1:0-12144 GCA_004027165.1 Ctenomys sociabilis
AGAAGAAATGCCTGAGGAGTGAAGGGGGGCAGGTCGAGGGCGTTGGGGTGGGGAAGTGGGGGAGGGAGGTGGGCTCAGAACTTTCTGGCTGAGGCCGAGGGGCTTGGGCTGATTCTGCACCTGGCCAGGCTCTGCACACTCACACCCTGCTTCTTGCTTTGGGTTTGTAGGTGGTGGCTACTTTTTGCATGATGACATCTGCTTTCTAGGAAGACCCAGAAAACAAATAAATTTGTTTATGCTGATTCTTTGACCAGGCTGTATCTATTTTTGTTTCTTTGTACTCTTAACTATAAGCAGTCCAGAAAATAATTTTTTTTTTTTTTTTTTTTTTTTTGTAATAGGGAGATTGAACCGGGAATCTTTGTACTGAGAGCTACTTCCCTAGCCTACCCTTCTTTCTTACTTTCTTTTTTTCTTTCTTTCTCTCTTTTTTGAGACAAGTTCTCCTTGAGATTCACTGAGTTGCCCAAACTGGGGTCACATTTGTGACCCTTCTGCCTCAGCCTCCTAGTGTGCTAGGATAAGACATGTGCCCCACCATGCCCAGCGGGAAATCACCTCTTCTGAAGCTCACTAGCCCCGTATCAGAAAAGAAGCACTGAGCTCTTTCTTATATGCCTGCTTATGTCCTTCTTGATGCTTCCATGACTGCAGACTTTAAATATCCCTCAAGACAACAAATAATGCATGCAGTGCACCTTCTGAACTGGCCAGTGCATCTCACTGATGAGTGGGAGAAGACTGGAGCTCCTTCCGTGGTGAATTTATGACTCTCCTTTCTGGGTCCACAGAGTACCTCCTGACATCATGGCCAAACTCCTGCTAAAACTTTTATGGCGATCAGATACTGATGGGCCATTAATTGGCGAAGTCAGCCTAGCAGAGTGCCCATTGATCCTTAAGAATTTTTGCGACTCCACAGTGAATGTCAATATGTTGGGGACATTTTTAAAGAAACACATAAATTACTACGCAAGGCTTTGCTTAATTATTTATAATTATATGCATTTGCCATAATGGAAAATTTCATTTTATGCTGAATTTCAAGATCCATGGGCCCGATAGGTCTTCTTTTAGCAAAAACCGGTTCCATTTGTTCATTGTTCACTGCACTCCTAGATCCGCAGAAACTTTACAGTGAGCACTGAGGTTCAGACAAAAGGTCAGAGAACATCCGAGCTGTCCTTAAGATGAATTCGGTAGAAATTCTAGGGCCCAGTGGGAGCAGGACTGATGCAGTAAAGTGGCACCAGAAATGGGGACACAAACAGGAGTGCGTAGTAAAGTAGGCACAGACAAAAAAAAGATCATCAGAGACATCCTTGTGTCACTGACTCCTCCTACTCCCTGAGAGGGAATTTTAACCCAGTACTAGAAGGGAAAAAAAAGCTCTAAATCATCCTGATGGAAAAGAATGTTCCGTTCTCTCCCACCCCCTTGGCATCTCCTGCTGTGCACACTGGAGAACTGCCTAGCTACCCAGGTGTCTCCCTTGCAGCTGCTCCGCTGTGATCACAGCTGTATGGAAAGAAATCATTAATAAGCTGGGTGTGGTGCCACATGGAAATAATCAGTAAGGGTGTGGGAGGCTGAAGAGGTAGGGTCCCTGGAGCCCAGGATTGGAGGCCAGCCCAGGCAATACAGGGAGACTCTGTCTCAGAAGAAGGAAAAGGACAGGTATGCTGCAGTGTTGCCTGTAACCCCACATCTGGACACTGAGGCAGGAGGATTACAAGTTGAAGCTCAGCCTGAGCAGTTTATCAAGACCCTGTCTCAATCCATCCATCTACCCATCCATCCATCCATCCATTAATCCATCCATGGCTGGGGATTATAGTTCAGTGCAAAGGCCCTGAATTAAATCATCAGTGGCACAAAAAGAAGAAAGAAAAGAAAGGACAAAAAGGGGGGGGGGAGAGAAAAAAAAAAGGAGAAAGGGAAACAGAATCATTTCTTTGGCTCGGTAGATTTCTGCAAAAGTAGTCTAGAGCATCATTTTCCAAGTCTTCCCTTTCAGAAAAAGCCCCATTAGAAGAAGGTCAAAATGGTTCCTGAGTTTATCGAGCTTGTTGATCAAGAAAAATACTGCACACACATGCAAAATTGAAGTCCGCCTGGGAGGATATTTGCAGGAGTGGTCAATATCTGGAGTTCGGTAAACACAGAAAATAAATTTGCTTGGGAAAGGAAAGTCTAGGACTCCTGCTGGCATTTTCCATTGGATCAAGAAAAGACAAACAAAGATGGAGCAGGCAGATCAAGCTTCCGCAAATGCAGCCAAGACATTTCTGTACCTAGCTGAATCACTGAGAGGTTTTTAGGGCAACAGACCAGCATCTCCTCTCCCGTTCTGCCCTTTGAAAAGGAAAGAATGCTCAGGTTATCTTGGCCTTGGACAAAGAGCCTCTCCCCACAGAGGCCAACCAGCACTCAGAGAAAAGGATTTCACAGTCAGAGCTGCACACAGGAGCTAAGGGGGACAGGACATGGAGGGTGGAGGAAGGGGGGTGGATTGGGAATACATGGAACTTTAAGAGTAGCTCACCTACTTGGGGTAAATGACCATGACCAACAGTGGAAAATGCACTGCCTGATCTACAAACTGACTGGGGCAAAGAGAAACCCCACCCTTGGCCTCCTGCCCGGTACTTACCACTCCACAGTCTCACAAGGAAACAACACAGGCCCCTTCAGATTTCTGGCAGATGGGACAACCAAGCAAGCCTGTGACACCAAGTCAGAGCTATGTCTGAATTTTGTACCATCGCACGGCGAGCTCCTTGGAGTGCCTGGTGGGAGCAAGGACAAAACGTGGTTGGGGAATAATTTACAACCCAGGCTGCAGGGAAATCCTTCAATGTTGATGAGCACTTACTGTGCGCTAGGCACTAGACACCCTGCAGAAACAGAAATCATGCTGACTCCCACGGTGTTCACCCTCTAATGTGGGATGAAGGTGGAGAGAAAGAAAAGGCAAAGTGGGGGGCTGGGGAGATGGCTCAGTGGAATAAGCGCTTCCTTGGCAAGCGCAAGGGACTAGTTCAACCCCTGGATCTGCCAAAAAGAAAAAAAAAAAAAGAAAAAGGCAAAGCAGAGCATTGACAATGCATACCTATAATCTCAGCACTCTGGGAGGCTGAGGCAGGAGGACCACAAGTTCCAGCCCATCCTGGGCAACCTAATGAATTAGTAAGAGCCTGTCTTATTTAAAAAAAAAACAAAAAGTTTAGAAAGGACTGGGGATGTAGTTTAGTGTGAACCTTAGGTTCAATCCCTAGTACCACAAGCAATAATGAAAAAGCAGTAAACAAGAAAGAGTTTAGCTAGCATGCAGATGGCCCTCCATATGTACATGTTCCCTATTTGCAGATTCAACCAACCGCAGGGCAAAAATGTTTTTAAGAAATTGTGGGGCCAGGGAGATGGCTCAGTAGAATAAGTGCTTCCCTGGCAAGCGCAAGGGCCTGAGTTCAATCCCCTGTTCCAAAAAAAAAAAAAAAAAAAAAAAAAATGTCTATACTGCATATATATAGGCTTTTTTCTCATTATTCCATAACCAATTGAGTATAACAACAATATACTTGGAATTTACACTGTATTAAGTATGTATTGTAAGTTACTGGAGATGGTTTACAGTATGTAGAAGGATTCAGGGGTCAGGGATATAGCTCAACAACATAGTGCCTGCCTGGCAAGTGCAAGGTTCTGAGTTCAATTCCTGGTACCAAAAAAGCTAAAAAATAAAAAATAAAGAATAAATAAAAAGGATATGTAGAGGTCACAGAATTTCATACCAGGGCTTTGTGCATCTGTAGGGTTTATGTCAGAGAAGGGTTCTAGAACCAGTCTCCCACTGACAGTGAAGGATGACTATATTAGCTTCTCACTGGTGCTATAAACAAATCATCACAAACTTAGTGGCTTCAGATACACATGCATGTTCTCTTGTAGGTCTGGGTCAGAGGACACAAATGCATCTTTCAGGCTAAAATCATGGCATCAGCAGGTCCATTCCTTCATCTTTTCCAGGTTGTTGCAGCTGTTGTGCCCTGCACGTCTTGGCTTGTGGCCCTTTCCTCCGTCATCAAGGGGCATCACTTCTGTCTTAGCTTCTGCTCTCATTTCAGCTTCTCCTTTGAGTCTGCTTGTGTCCTCCTCATAAGGGCCTTTGTGATTATATCAGTCCAACCTGATACTCTGGGATCATCTCTCTCTCTCAAAATCCTGTACTTTCTCACGTCTCCACAGATCCTCTGCAAAATATTATGAAGTAACATTCACAGATTCTAAGGCTTAGCCCAGGGACATTTTGGGGGAGCCATTACCCAGTCTACTGCAACTGACATGGACACCCTTGGAATGAACAGTGAACATTTGGATGGAGAAATGCCACCTCTGAAGCATTACTTGAGGCTGAGATCAAGGAAGGCTTATGTGAGACACAGCTAGGCTGAAATCCAAATGAAGGCAAGTGCTGCAGGGCCGGGCAGAAAACACTTTAGGCTGAGAAGAATCTATAGCAGAAATGAGCTTGAGGGGCTTGTGGGTTAGCTCAGTTGTTTAAAGCGCCTGCTTGGGCAAACTCAGTCAGGCACAGGGGACCCTGGTTCGATCCCCAGCTCTACAAGCTGCAGTAAAACTGCCCTTAAGGCAGCCTGAGCTAGCAAAAAAAAAGAAGAAGAAGAAGAAAAGAAAAAGAACAAAGAAATGAGCTTGGCATGTACAAGTGAGTGTGTACCTTTCGTATTCCCAGTGGCTTTTCCGGTATAAGAAAAAAAGCTATTTTTTCAGTACAGAGCCTTTACATAAGCTATCTCTCCAGTTCCTTTACAAAAAAATGTTGTAATTAGACTAATTTTACAATGTAATTAGACTAATTTTACTAAAATCACTAAGTTGCCCAGGCATGGGTGGAACATGAAATCCAGCTGCTTTATCCTCATAAAGTGCTGAGACTACAGACATCTTTGCTAAGCCAGAATAAGAAAACATTTTATTTTATGTTATTTGAGACAGAGTCTTGCTATGTAGCTTAGGTTGGCCTCAAGCTCACAACCATCCTCCTGCCTCAGCCTCCTGAGTACTGGGATTACATGTGTGTACCACCACACCCAGTAGGATGAGAAATCTTTAAGCTCTATCCTGTATCCTGAAATTTTTATGGGAACACACACACACACACACACACACACACACTGATGATTCTCAGCAGGGGCCTCTTTGGTCACAAAAACTAGTGGAATTTTCAGAACAACCCAAGAGTCCACTTGGAGATTTGAGTGACCATCAGCAGCACCTAGTAAGTTCAGAACCGTTCCACAGACTTCCAGACAAGAGTTTGTTTTGATTGTGGCTATCCCGAGCTTATTAGCATTGTCACTTACAACTGCATTTTACAAACCACGGTAACATAAACACCATACTTTATTTGGTTCTCTCAGCTGAGAAGGGAGCTTAAACGGAGGGGGGCAGAGGCTTCCTGTCCCTGGAAGGGTGAGCTACTGAGTTGGAAGCCACCAGCTCTCCTTTCAGTGGCTGTGGGGCTTTTTCTTGACACATACTGAACTCTTGAACAACACGATGGTGGCTGATCTGAGTCACTGTCTCCTATTGATTCACTTTCCTTGGCTCTGAGCACAGTAAAGCCCCACAAAAACTAAGATTGTGGCTCCTCAGGTTTGCAAGCAATGAACAAATACACTTCGAGAGTCTAATACAGTTGTGTTTGTGTGTGTGTGTGTGTGTCCTCCCACTGTTTTATGTGCAGCAGACTGACCATCCCTCTATTCCAGCTTTCACTTCCATCCTCCTTAAATTCTGCATATTCATTAAGGGGCAAGTCAAGCCCAGCTCACTCTGCGCAGGGAAAGCCCCTAAAGGAGCGCCTGGCATAGAGCAAATGGCCCGTATTTACTTGTCCTTTTGTTCAACAAAGACCTGCTCGGAATCTCTGGGTGGAGCCCTGAGTTAGGAGCCAGGATACATTTATATTTAATGCCAGGATAGATTAAGAATCAACAATTGACAGAGGCATTTAAGACCCATGGTGATCATAACTAGGAAGTGATTTCCACAAAGAAGACTTATAATGTGACCAAGAAGATTTGCATACAATTGTGAGCCTGGTCCTTTGATCAGATTCCATGATCAGGGATCAAATTGAGCCACTTAAGATACTCACTGGTTTATGGTGCTTGTTAATCCGTCTCCTCTGGCTCTGATCTGAACTTCCCAGCTGCAGGGTGTTAAAGGTTAAGCCCTGCTCCCTCTCCAGCTCCTCGGATGACTGCCTGGCAGCAGAGGGTGAAACGACCTCATTTATCTGGAGGCACAGAAGGAAGTGCTAAGACAAAAGGTGATCTACAAGGTGAGGCTGTGACTCTGAAGTTTAAATAAAAACCAAGAGACACACAAGAAAAGCCTATTACATAATGACAACAATTTTAAGGTCATGAATGCACCCCACACATTTGGTGACTCCAGTCACCAAATCTCAGGAGCCAAACAAATACTAGAAATTGTTCAGGAAGAAAGGCAGCTGCTTCTAACCTTAAAACTTAGTGCTGGTGGGTTATTTTCCCCAACATCCAAGAACACATCTCAGTTTGATTCCCAAACATGATACATTTTATGGCTTGCAAAACCTGATAAGACTGCCTCAGAGTCCAACTAGCTGTGTCTGTTCTAAGTGAAGAGGCATTTCATAGTTTCAGTGTCCCCATCTGGGCCACACAGAGCCTTCTTTGTGTGCATTTCCTAGTGAACTTTATCCGGGGAGTAATTTAGAAGTCTCATATCCTAACAGCCATAAACAACGGATTGTCCACAACTGTAGCTAGATAGACGTTCTCAAAAATCAGAAGACCCTCTCACCCTAGGGAGGTAGAAGTGGGAGGGTAGAAGTCTCAGATGCTAAAGGAAGTTCCAGTTCGAAGGCTCTTCTGGGTCTCTCCAGGCACTAAGTACACACTCTGAATGGGAGGGGCAGAGGTGGCAACTGCCTCACCTCTGGGCAGGGCTGCCCTGGGATGGAGACCGAACAGGGAGACGAGGAGCTGCTCACCTTTGCAGACTGCCAGATGACAAAGAGGAAGATTTCCCTAATACCCCGGCTAACCATAACTTCTCCCTACACCTCAGTACTGGGATTGAACTACAACCTCAGGCCTCTTAAAAATCTTTTTGGGGGTTTTACGAAGTCTGATAGGTTGCACAGGCTGGGCTCCAACTTGTAATCCTTCTGCCTCAGCTTTTCACAGCTCCAGGATTAGAAGTATGTGCCACCATTCCTGGATCACTATAGCTTTCTAAATCCCATTAGGATTTGTGATTAGCACCTCGAGTTTAAGGTCATTGTTAATGTTAAGGTGAAATATATACTGAAACCTCAGTAGCCAGATCTTGACGTTTACTTTCAGGAGCTTCCAAAACTACAGCGAGCTACCGAGCTTCTTCCTTCTATAAACTGCCATGGGGGTCGGGGATGAGCCTGAGATCTATGGAATCAGCGAGCGAGTGGGTGGGAGGAGTCAACCAGAGAAATTGATAGATGGAAAGAATGTGTCCCTCCTTCCTGCGGTTGCCTAAAGGCAGAGCTTGGGGAAAGCTCCCGAAGAGAGCGTGGATTTAGGATTTCCCGAGCCATCACCGGGCGGGAACCCACGTTTTATATTCCAAGGTTCCGGGCCCGGGGCCGGGTGTCGTGCGGCACTCTGCGAGGTCCGCGAGAGGGCGCGCTGGGGCCTCCCCGCCCGCTTCAGGTGGGGTGGCCCCGCCCAACCGGCACTGCTCGCCTCCGCCCCAACCAACCTGGCCGTCTCAGCCGGGACTGCCCTGCCCCCTCCAGCCCCGCCCACAAGACTGTTAGGCCACGCCCATTCTGCTGGACTGGGTCTCCTCCCCACCCCTCTGGTAGCCACCATCCCGTCTTGGCCCCACCCATGCGGATATCGGCCCCGCCCACCCTGCCGCCCCAGGTGGGGCGGCCCCGCCCACCGGCCCTCCGCCGCGCCCTCACCGCGGGGCTCAGGTGGGGCGTCCTGCTCGCCCCGTCGCATCTGGCCGCTTCGTCTCGGCTCCACACGGGCGGTAGCGTCGCAGATTTTGGCGTCCGGGACCCGCGCGAACTCTCTGGGGCCAACGGCTGATCTCGAGGGCCCCTCTTCAGTAGCGCCCCGGCGCTCCTGCCGCCCCCAGTTGGGCAGCCACGAGGCCCCGCAGCGTCCTCCCGCGCGCGCCCGCCCGCCTGGCGGCTGCAGCCATGTCGCGGGGGCCGGAGGAGGTGAACCGGCTCACGGAGAGCACCTACCGCGTAAGCAGTGCTGGGGACGGGACCCTCGGCGCTGGGGTTCGAGGTCCAGGCGGGGAGGAAGGCCGGGGGGTGCCCGGGGCCGTCGGGGCGCTGGAGTTTAGGACTTGAGAAGAGAATTGAAGGGATTCTGGAAGCCGGGGGGCGCTGGCGTTCAGGCCCCGAGGCTGGAGACCCCGAGGGCGCCAGGGTTCGAGACTGACTGGTGAGGCGGGGAACACCTGGGATCGGAGCTCGTGTCCGTGAAGGGGAACCTCGCCGGCAGCTGGTAGTTGTCGCAAGCAGGAGATCTGAATTTTTCACTTTTTGGAGTCAGGAAGGGACATTGTGTGGAAGGATTCACCCCTCCCCCTTCCAACCTCCTCCCCTCGTCCGGTCGCCGGAGACGCCCCAAAAAACTGGAATTTATTTAGGGTGTTGAACCTAGGGCATTTGCCCTGAGCTACATCCCCATCTCTATAAAAAAATTTTTTTTTTTTAATTTTGAGAAAAGGTCTCACAGGGTCCCTAAATTGCCCAGCCTGAGATCAAACTTGCTGGTCTCCGGCCTCAAACTGCGCACTGACATATCTTGGTGGAATTGAAGAAGAGAGGAAAATCCGCACATTCTCTTGGGTTACCTCCCTCCTCCCAGCTGCTTAGAATTAGTGACCGCGCTGGCCTGGCTGCTGGGCTTTAAACCCTGCGAGACCAAAGAAAGGAGCTCGAGTTTCCACTGAGAAAAGAAAAGAATGTAGGAGAGAAACTCGTCTGTAATTAGGCATCGCCAGGTGAGCCAAGCTCCTCGCTGGCGCCCTTGGCTCAGGGAATTTTCTAGGCGAGGGCAGTCCGTTCTCAGGAAGACTTTGAAACCGCCCCTCTCCTTGGACCTTTATGAAAGCAGCTTTAAATTGAACTTGGCTTTTTTATACAACGATGATTTTGCGACGCTATTGCAGTCAGAGAACACTGAGATTTTAATAAAATTGACCTAAACTTATAGAATTATTTTTAAGATTTTTTAAAAAATTATTTATTTATTTGATACAGGGTCTTCCTACGCAGTTCTGACTTGTAGTGATCCTCTTCTCTCAGCCTCCCCAGCGCTGCAGGCGCTTAGCCCCCAGAGCTATCTCCCCAGCCCTATCTTATAGAATACTTGACTGTCAGTCTCCCAACTTTGCATGGTATGTGTGAGAATTTTCCCAGAAACAGACATAGGATTAGTGGCCAGTTTAGTAAGTTTAAGTACTTATAAATGAATTCCAGTTGAAATAAGATATGCCTTTAATCATCTGCTATTAATAGAATACAAAACTACTTTGTTTTAATTCTGCTTAGGCACACTGAGTCCCTGAGACTTTAAAAGTTCTCTAAACTAATTTGTAGCTATGATTCAATCCATAATTGGTCATTTTTATAACATTTTTTAACCCAGAAACTGAGTTTCTAAATTTGCAGGGCCTCAGGGGCCAGGGAGATGGCTCAGTGGAATAAGCTCTTCCCTAGCAAGCACAAGGGCCTGAGTTCAATCCTGGTTCCACCAAAAAAACTAAAAACTAAAAATAAATAAATTTGCAAGGCCTCAATGAGTTTCTGAAGTCAAAGAAGTTTATTGACTTTTGTATAGTATGAATTTAAAAACATTATGAAAATAATATTATAGTTATCTATTGAAGTCTGAAAGATTATCCATTTCCTTCATTGGAAATATAAGGTGTATACTGTAACATATGAATTAAACAGAGTAGACTTCGTTGGCATAGCAATTTTGGAGTCATCAACCATGACCAAAACCATTCCTATTAGTGTTTCCCTAAATAGCAATTTTTAGAAATGCCATGAACTTGAATATTTAAAGCCGAAGGCTTGTTTTGAAATTGTTGATATTTAAATAATACTTAAGATGAGACAAGAGGTGTAAGATGCTGACAATGTGTAAATAAAACATTCTTACTCATAGACTTGGGAAGTAATAGGTAACTAAGAGGAAACTAACTGAGGAATGCTGATCACTAGGCATTAAATGTGGAGTATAAATATCCACTCAGGGCGCAGAAACACAGGAACACCAGAGTTTCTCCACAATAGGCTTTTCTTGCCAATGTGAAATGAGCATATCAACTTGTGAGAAGTGGATGCACAGAGGAGACTGCTCTTCCTCTGGCTCCTGAAGACCTTCCAAGGGACTGTACTCGAGTTAAGGTGCCACAGATGTCACCCACTTTGACATATCATATTACCCACAGTGTGAGTTTGGAAGGAAAACAATGTAGATTTTGTTTGGTTCTCTGCATATATGACCATAAAGCAATGTAAATCATTTTCATTTTTTGTGAGGTTTTAGTACCTGGAAGATCAAAGGCCAAGACTTAACAGCTTTGTATTGCCAGGTATCTGAAAGCGTACCAAAAGCTCACTAAATGATGGTAGGTTGATTGGTTGACTGATCACAATCATCATTACCTTGCTAATGTTTTGGAGTCAGGTTCTTCATGTTGTGGTGGTGGGATAGGAATTTATAGCACCAGATAATAAGTTCATATAATCTAGAAGGTGGAGGAACTATGAGGAAAATGTGCAGTGAAATTTTACTTTCACAACTCTTGATAGGAGGCCTGAAAAAACCCTGGGATTTTCCTCCCCAAAATCCATCTGCTCTGATAGAGGCAAAAAACAATTTAAATATCCTTTGGCAAGTTCTGTTGACAATGCTGGTGAATCTAGTTTCTTTTATGTTACATAGCAGTCTACAGTATTTTACTAATCAGAACACAACCTAGCCAGGTGTGATTACAAAAGCCATCTGCACATGAGATTTTATGACTTGCTAATATACGTTTGAATTTTTTATTTTTATTTTTATTTTTTGCACCACAGGGGATTGAACTCAGGCCTTTGTACTTGCCAGAGAAGCATTTATTCCACTGAGCCATCTCCCCAGCCCCTTGAATTTTTTTAATACTCAATTTTATTTGAACTAAGGAATAAAATCTGTAGAGAAAAGGGAGATTTATAAAGCAATATGATTCTCTATATGCAGTATCAAATATCCTTAAATATATATTTACACATTTGCTGAGTTTTTAAAAACTATGTATTTAGACAAATGATCATCGGTGATCCCTGCTAATTTGCAGGAGGATGTGTGTTTTACTACTTTACAAACAAATGGTGTGATAACAGGCCCAGAATAAATCAAGTAATGTTGCTGTTGCTAATTAGAGTTCAGCCAAAGATCACTCCCCCTTTCCCACAGTTTATAGTATGCCCGTAATTTGCCTTCAAAAGCCTGCTTGTGCTGTTGCATGGCTTTCTGATGAGTACATGCTTTCATGGGAGAGGAAGAAGTCAAGTTTAGAAAAACCTGTATTTAAGAATAGCCACAACTTTCCTAGAAGTTAAAACTGTTAAAGTCTTAGGAAATAAAGTCTTAGGAAATTGAGGCCGGGCATGGGGGCACAGGCCTGTAATCCCAGCACTCGGGTGGCTGAGGCAGGAGGATTGTTGTAAGTTCGAGACCAGCCTGAGCTACAAAATGAGCTTAAGGCCAGCCTGAACTGCATAGTAAGACCCTGTCTCAAAAAGACAAAAAATAAAATAAAATAAAAATAAAAAGTCTTAGGAAATTGAGCGAGGGTAAGGGTGATACCATCCAAGGACATCCTACCTACATGGGCCTTACTAAGTAGCCAGTGAAAGGAAAAGATGACTGGGGTGGGAGAGGGGTGGGGCACAGAAGACTTTGAATGTCACTTCTCAAGAAGCTCCACTTAAACAACTCTAAAATTGCCAAATGCTATCTGTCTCCCAGCATTACCTTAGACTACTTTACCTTTCTCCCATAAAATCCA
>PVKA01031057.1:12244-26772 GCA_004027165.1 Ctenomys sociabilis
TTTTTTTTTTTTTTTTTTTTTTTTTTTTTTTTTTTTTTTTTTTTTTTTTTTTTTTTTTTTTTGAGGCAGGGTCTCACTATGCAGCTCAGGCTGGCCTTAAGCTCACTTTGTAGCTCAGGCTGGTCTCGAACTCACAACAATCCTCCTGCCTCAGCCTCCCGAGTGCTGGGATTACAGGCCTGCGCCACCACGCCCGGCTGATTTATTAAGTTCTTATCCTAGGCTAGGATTATGTTCTCTTACTGCATAGTTCAAGCTTGAGTTTGCATTTGTGACATTATTTCAAATTTGCAGTCCTCCTGCCTCAGCCTCCCAAGCTCTAGATTATGGGTGTGCCCTACCACCTCTCACTGGGTACTTTCCATAGAATGTTCTATCCTAAGAACGTTTCTGGGTTCTGTGCTTATTTACCATTTTTAGATTGAGGGTTACAGAATTCAGTGACCAGCTTCCACATGGTATTTACCAATAGGTCTCTGAATAGTAATTTAGTTTCTAGTGATGAACAGATGCATAAACCAAGTGAAGTTTCATAATCTAGACATCTAAGATGTCACTGAAATTTTCTATTGTTCTGGTAATTCATCATTGACATACTTCAAATTAACCTTTCAATAACCTTTTGATGATTTTATTGCACAAAGGAAGTATTCTAAGAATGTGTTTTTCATGTTTATTTTCAGATTGAGTTTAATGGGGATATGTAAAAAGAGACTGCCTGATTGGTTTTTGTTTGGGCAGTATATAACTCTAGGGTATAAAGGTTTGAAATGCCTTAAGAAACTTCTCTGCTTCAGGCATGGTATATCATGCCTGTAACATCAGTTTTACGGAAGGCTGAGGCAGGAGGATCACAAAGCCAGCCAGGGCAACTTAGATCCTGTGTAAAATCTTGAAAAAAATAGACTTGGGTCCTAAAGGTCAGTAGTAGGGCACTTGGTAGTATGTGTACGGCCCTCCATTTGATCCCCAGCACTCAAGGTGGGAGACACACTCTCTCTGAGGTATATTTGTTGCTATAACTCTATTTACTATTGGGTATTTTAACCTCTCTCTGAACCTTGCTTTCTTCAGATGTACTGAAGATAAAATGGAACTTGCAGAAGTCTAGATACTTGCTTTTCCCTCCATGAGGACTAAAAAAGGGAGTAGAGCGAATCATGTGTCAGGGAACAGCAGAAAGGTTGCCAGATATTAAATATTAATCTGAACACCCCAGTACTTTTCAGATAAGATGAAAATACCAAGTATGCAATAGATTTTTTTTTTTTTTGCCTATCAAAAACATTGTTTATCTTAATTGGAAAGAGATTTTCAGTCTATATAACATTGCCTTGAAACACCATTTATTGTGAAACCTAAGTGGCAGGGAGCAGTGGACAGATTATATCTTCCACAGGTTTCAGGCAGCTTTTGAGTTTGCATTTGTGACATTATTTCAGCAGTCATTTTTGCCTCACACTGCAAAGGAAGCCTAATGGATGTAGAACTGCAACAACTCTGATTTTTGTTGTCAACATTCCACGCAGCAATATATTCTACAGGTAAAAATTATTACTAGAAGCTACATTTACATTAGTGTAAGTTGCCTGGTGATATATGCAAAAGATGTTTTTATTTTTAAAAAAAGTTTTTCTTGCAGTGCATCCATGACTGTGTATTTAAGTGTGTATAATTCACTAAATGGTTGCAAGCTGAACACAACTGTAACCAGCACCCATCAACAAGCAGAATATGGCAACTTCTACTCATGTTGTCTTCTGTACCCTGTGCCCCTTATGTAGCTGTTCTCCTGAGCTGTGATGGATTTCATTATGTCTTTTTCCCCTTTTGTGGTAAGATGGATTGAACACCTGCTGGGCAAACGCTGTACTACTGAACTTTGTCCCTGTCTTAAATTTTTGAGAGGTCTTCCTAAGTTAGTTGCCCAGGCTGACCACAAACTTTCTATCCTCCTGCTTCAGCCTCCTTGGTAGCTAGGATTACAAATATGTGCCACTGTCCCACTCTGTATCTTTTATCCAGGGTCTTTGTAGGATTCATCCATGTTGTTGGAGTAATTATGCTTAATTTATTCCTGTTGTTAAGTGGTATTCTGTGGGAATATATTACAATTCATTCTTCTCTTGATGGACATTTAGACTGTGGGCCTTATCAGGTTGCTTCAGGATATTAAACAGTAAACTCTAATACATGTCTTATTGGTATTGGCCCTCATAGCTCATTGGTGTATGGACAGGAATGATTTGCAAAGTGTGAAGCATTTGAATAGTACCCTTAGTAGGAAGTGCAAGGCAGTTTTCCAAAGTGGTAGCACCAGTTGACATTCCTAACAGCAGCATATGAGAGCAGTGTATGCTCTACATATTCATCAGCAGTTGGTATTGTCAGTTCTTTTACTTTTTGCCATTCTGATGGATATGTGTAAATCAATAGTTTACATGTAAAACCAAATATTTAGTGCTTGCTTGTAACCCCAGCACTCTGGGAGGCAAGAAAGTCTTAAAGTTAAGCCCAGCCTGGGCAATTTTGCAAGATTCTGTTTAAAAAATAAAAGGCTGCAAATGTAGCTCAGTCCACAAGCCATAGGTTCATTCTCCAGTACTACTTAAAAAACAACAAGCCGGGCGTGGTGGCGCATGCCTGTAATCCCAGCACTCGGGAGGCTGAGGCAGGTGGATTGTTCTGAGTTCGAGACCAGCCTGAGCTACAAAGTGAGCTCAAGGCCAGCCTGAACTGCATAGTGAGACCCTGTCTCAAAAAGACAAAAAAAAAAAAACAACAAAACAACCCACCAGACCTATCAGTGATTTCTTTCTCCAGCAGATGCCTACAACATCAACAGAAGCCAAGAGGGGACACTTGTTGTGAGAGGCAGAACGAGGACCTAGGGAGTGTGGGTCTCAGAGAGGCCCACACTTTACTCAAGTGTGGTATTCACTTGAGTAAAGCATAACTTTCAGTTTATTAGACTCTGCAACTATTGCAGTTGAATATATCAAAGGACTTTATTGTGGAAGACATGTTGAGAGCACAGATGAGCTGCTGAAACAAACTGGGGTGGTTTGAGTGGCATGCGGAATTATGGTTAGTGAAGTTTTCTTGCTAGTTGAATAATAATAAAAATATTTTTCCCTTTTTATGTACCTTTTCTTGGAAATGTACATACTTTACTGTTATTAACACAATAGGCTAGTTTTAAAAACTTTTTTTAACCCTCTTAGCTTAAAGGGAAAAAGAAAACAAAAATAACAATACAGACAAAAACAAAGCAACGTAGAGCAAGAAAAATACGGAATGCTTCATGAATTGCATGTCATCTTTGCTCAGGGACCATACTAATCTTCTCTGTATCGTTCCACTTTTAGTATATGTGCTGCCAAAGTGAGCACTTAAAAATAATTTTAGTGAGCTACAGTTCAGTCAAGATTTCAGGATTAATGCTTTCTAAAGTACTTTTGGCCTTCTTACTAGCACTGTAGCTGTATGTGCTTGAGAGCAAGTCTCCAGAATTACTCTTTCCCACATCTTCCACA
Source organism: Ctenomys sociabilis (assembly GCA_004027165.1). Classification (NCBI taxonomy): domain Eukaryota; kingdom Metazoa; phylum Chordata; class Mammalia; order Rodentia; family Ctenomyidae; genus Ctenomys; species Ctenomys sociabilis. The sequence continues at coordinate 15,781 of PVKA01031057.1, forward strand.
GTCATTCCTAGATTTTATATTTGTGTGTGTGTGTGTGTGTGTGTGTGTGTGTGTGTGTGTGTTTAATCTTGGAGACTTTTAAAAAACTTTCTCATACTAGAATATTTCTAAAATGTCTTGAAAATTTAAATCAAAAAGTCACCCAGAAATCCACAACCCAGAGATGACACTGCCTCCCTATCATCTTTCATATGTCATTGTCAGGCTTAGTCGGTGCTTCATCATCTTGATGACTCCACAGGACACCATTCTTCATCATAAGTTATTGCTCCAGCCCCTGCTTTTGGATGTAGACTGGTGCCAGGACTTAGATGCTAAAGTAATACAGTGGGCATCACTGCGGGTAAAACTTTGCCCAGCTCCATGATGTTTACTGACGTCTAAATCCCCAGAAGGGAGACATGGGTCAAGGGTAGGTGCCTTTCAAAGCATATTTGCTCCACATTGCAAAATGCCCTCCAGGAAATACTCCCTAAATCATGCTGTAATCTGTATTGTGTGAGAGTGTACCTTTCCCTGAACTCCTGCCAGCCAAGTAGATCTTTACAGGACTTCCTTTCCCATAGCCCATAATGTATATGTTTGCAGGTAGGCAGGCAGGCAGGCAGGCAGGCAGGCAGGCAGGCAGGCAGGCAGGCAGGCAGGCAAGAAGGAAGGAAGGAAGGAAGGAAGGAAGGAAGGAAGGAAGGAAGGAAGGAAGGAAGGAAGGAAGGAAGGAAGGAAAAAGGAAAGGACAGGACAGAATACAGACATTGTCCAGAACACCCAAGATTTCAACCTCATGGATATGGGCAAAATGATTACAACTCTTTGACCACTCAGACCTGGTTTCTTCTACTCTTATTTCTCTTAGCCTTGATTTTGTACTTCTGTGTGTTTGTGCTTGCCTTAACTTCAGTCCCTTTCTGGCTTATCATGTTAGTGACTGAATTCTGGTTGTAACAGCCATTTCAGATCCTAGTGGATAAAAGTTAGACATGTATATAAGTGAGAGAAAATGTTGAAAAATATTGTTGACTGTGCTCCCAAATAAGGGTGCAAAATAGCCAAGTGCCACACAGAGGTCTGAAGGATCTTTCACAGCCCACTAGAGCTGTATGAACTTTGGAGAGAACAGAGAGGGATCCAGATACTCTTTAGTTTGTTTCTTGGATTGTTTTTATTTATGTGGTGCTTTTGAGGTTTGAAGTCCCTATATAGCAGCAATTCCTTTGACTCTAAAATTCTCAATGACTGTATAGTACCTGGAAGACAGATTCAGACTTTTCACTTAGACTCTACCTTCTGGAATATTCCTTTTTTTTTGTGATAAAGGGTTACTTTTTTTAATGGTGTTTAACCAAAAGAAACAAATTGATAGATTCCATTTCATTTGGATATGTTGGCTCTAAGTTAAAATTTGACCTTTTCTACCTCTGTTGTATAAATTAATGCTTTATAAATATACTCAATGGTTTTTCTCCTAATTTTTATATTATGGGAATGTGCATTTTTAGTATTTGAGACAACAAATGAAACAAAAAATTAATGAAACCAAGAACATTCAAATTCCAGTTCTTAAAACAGTTTTTTTTTAAAGTCTCATTCCTGTCTCAAGCAACTGGACCTTTTCAAAGTCCAGCAGAATTCTGGAAAGACATAGAAGTGTTAATAACCTGTTGTAAATGTTGGAAGGATCATCTGAGTACGCACACTGTCTAGAACAGATGCAAAGAGGATGATGGTGGGGGTAAGAACAGATGGGCAACTTCCTAAGTTTCTTCTGTATTTTTTTGTGCCACAAACCCTGGGTCAAACCCAGAACCTCATGCATAATAACCAAAGCACTGTACTACTGAGCTATACCTCAGCCCTCAGCTAACCTCCCTGAGTGCAGGGCTGGACCATGTGAGTCAGGAGGAATGAGAGGGTACAGGAGATAGCCCTGTCACCTTCACATGCCTGCCAGAGAGGGTACCTGAGACTTAAGATAATAAATAGAGTAATCCATTTGTGGCCACAAAAACTTACAGTCATAATACCTTGTACCTAAGTGCTGTAATTTATATGTGTATGACTGACTTTTGGCCTAGGGTGTGTGGCTGCATGGTAGAGCACTTGCTGATATGTACCAGACTCTGAGTTTGAGTCTCAGCACTGGGAAAAGAAAAGATGATTTAAAAAATTTTTTTTCGTTTAGTGGAACTAAGGATTGAACTCAGACCCTTGTGCTTACCAGGGAAGTGCTTATTCTACTGAGCCATCTTACCAGTCTCGAAAAAATGATTTTAATTAACCAAACAGTATATTTTCTGAGAGCCTGAGTTTCATCTTTTGTTAATTAGACTAAGATGCAGGTCATCAGCCATGTCTGACGGTACACTTAAGTGTTGTACTCTCAGCATGGAAATGTTTCAGTGGCTCCTGCTAAGAGTCTCAGTTTAACTCTTGGGCTCTTTGAGAAGAATTTTCAGCTAACTAATCCATTCCTACATAGCCTAGATTTTTATTTGTACTTAATAATGTTGTGTTCCTCCATTTAACCTTATGCTTCAGTTTTCTCACCTATAAATAAAGATAATGACAGTACCTATAAGTTTGCTGTGAGGATTAAATGTGCTAAGACAGGAAGGCCCTCACAGTAGTGTCTGGCACGTCTTGGGTGTTCAGTGAGCATTGCTGTCTAGAGAGCAGCATGTGTTTACTGGACTGCCACGACCATGAAAACACTGATTTCCATGTTCTGTTCCCTGCTAGCCTGAGTAACTACAGAGGTGGAACTGGATAAATATTTGACAAAAGAGTTGTGTTGAAATTATTGGCACACATTTTTTTCTTCTCAATGAGCTCTGTGCTCTTTTAGGGTTTTTTAAATCCCCAATTCTGCTGGTGCATAGTACACACCAAAAATATCTGTGGGATGAATACTGAAGATCTATTCTTATCACTCAGTTTCAACTGCACTTGTCACCTGCTCTGTATTCAGCTAATGAAACTGAGATGGCATAGGTAATAACAACTACCCTATTTCAAGTACCTATTGCTGTTATGCAGGTCCTAGGCTCCCCACTGACATTCAGGTTTCTGCAACTACTTTCCCAAGCACTGCAGCTGCACCAAGCACTGTAGTCAACTGCTGGAAACCACACTATAGAAGGAATGAACACTGTCTGTGTGCTTCTGGGCCTCACAGCTAATGACAGAGCAGCGGTGCCAACATTTAGCACCTCCAACCTTTCCCTTCCTCCTCAACCTGCCCGGGCTTATTGATTGTGTTGTTTTGACCCTGTCTAGAGAGGGCCTGATTTTGCCAGTTTGTTTCTTTGAAGTTTGTTTTGCATTGGTATTAGAAGGAAGAAAGGATTAATATATTTGCAGGTTAAGTTCAGGAAAAGTTTTAAAAATAGTTTGAGAGGAATCTATGGAAAGTTGGACATAAGAGGAGTAGATAAAAGCCAAAAGTTATGTATATTTTTAGAAATTTTGATACCTCTTATAAGAATCTGAGAAATGTAACTAAAGAATTGAACTGTTTGGAATTATTTGCAGTTTTTAAGCATCTGTCTGATTTTAAGGGCTGCAGTTTGAACAAAGAGCATGAAGACCCATCTCTGTTCACACTAGAATTATTCCAGATACTACTAGAAGGTGTTGTTCAGAAGGAACTCAGGAGGGAGCTTTAAAAATGTTCTATGAAGCCAGTGTACTTTGATCTGCTAAAGTTCCTGTTACCTGTTAAATACTTTGGGATTTCTAAACAAACACAACCCAGTACATGCGTCTGTCTTTGCTGAAAATTCATTGCTTGCTCTTTATACCAGGACACCCCTTCCAGAACCAGTAACTAGGCAGGCAAGAACTCCTGTGCCATGGCCTCGTGTACTCCTTCAAAGTGCATATACGTTGCCAGCTTTTCCAAACCGAATATAGAATCAGTTACTGTTCCACCCATAGACAAATGCAAATGCCACTTATCTGTGTTTATATTTCTAAATAATATTCAAGAAATATTGTAAGCGATGGCACTTCTTATTTCCTTGGATCACCTTGGTATTTTCATACCTTGCCTCCTTGTGTGATCGTGTATTTTTTGAGGACTGGAACTCTTCCCTCATTCTTTGTATTTCTTGGGTTTGGCATGGGACTAGGCTCAACATGAGCAATTAACAAAGGCTGTACAATTATATATTGTTTCAGAGTCCCATATGTAAGAAGGACTTTATAGAGTTAGTGGAATGAAACTTAAGTACACATGAGTTCTTTAGTACTTGCCATGAATCAGTCATTCTATCTGTCTGTCCATCTGTCTGTCTCTGCTTTTCTCTCTCTCTCTCTCTCTGTCTTTTGTATTTTAGGGAAGGGTCTAAAGAGTGTTCAGGGTTTCACTACTAGATCAGATTCATAGTAATCCACCTCTTTACAGCCCCCCAAGAGCTGGGCCACCGCACCCAATGTCAATTACCGGCTCAGCATGCCCCAGGGGCAGGGCTGGCACGGGAGGCCTGGTGATCAAACCCCAGGCCCCTGTGCCTGCTTGTAAGCACTTTAATCCACTGAGCTATTTGGCTGGCCCATCTCCATCTCTGTCTCTTTCTCTTGCTCTCTCTCTCGCTCACCCTCATATCACAGAGAGGAATATTTTCATTTTCAGATTGAATATTATTTTTAACATTTACTCTGAAGTTTGTGTGGTAGTAATCCTGGTACTATAGTTTAGAACTAAAAGGATTATATTTCCGTTCTATCAAAAACATGTACTTCTACAAACCAAGCATAAAGTGGATACTGCTATTATCATAGTTGGAATTTCAAGAAGGGGTTTTTATTTCAGTCTCATAGATACTATTCTCTCTGAAGATCAGAGCACAAAAGTTACTTGAATTCTGGGGCAAGGTTTCAAAAATCTCTTGTCTGATGGAGGCCATGGTCTTATTTAGAAATGCCTTCTTTTAACCAAAGGGTTTCTTGGCATTGCCATAAAATGTACTATGGCATTATACAGCATCTTCTCCTACTTAAACCCAGTATGATCATTTGTGCTTAAACTACTAAGAAAAGTGTTTTTGAATGAAAAATCTGAAACTTTTGTCAGTGTTTAAAATAAACTTATAGCTGGCCGTGGTGGCAAATGACTAATCCTAGTACTCAGGAGGCTGAGGCAAGAGGATTGCTATGACTTTAAGGCCAGTCTAAACTACCTAGTGAGTTTTAGGCCAGCATGGATTTACGTAGCTAAACTGTTTCTCAAAAAACAATTTTCTACTTTCAAACTAGGTTCAGATCATGATCGTTTTCTTCAAGTTACTGCTATCAAGCTTATCATGAAGTAGGAATGCCTGTGCATGATTCTACTATTTAAAAAGTAACTAAAGTCCTGGATTTTTATGCTAATATAAGTGGCTAGGACAAGTTTAAGACAGTCTTGATAATTTTATTGAAAAGCTACTACTAGTTGCAGAACATTCTTATTCCCTCCAGTGTGGGCCTTTTTGCTTAGCTTTAGTGTACTTTAGCCTCATAGCAGTTCTTGCTCCCTAAATGAGTAGGGAGTAGGAAATGTGGAGCTTGTCACTGAACTCCCTTTAAGTAGTGAAACATGGAAACGTGATTGCCTCTGGCAATATAGTAACCATCTTTCTGGATGATCACACTTGTTCCTTGATTGGTTCTCAGGGAGCTCAAAACCTAATAGGTGCACTGGAAACCCTGAGAACATTGTTCTAAGAGAGGCCAGACTCAGAGGGATTTCACTGTGCTTCACTGACCACTGGCTTCTCATGTTTAGCCGCATGCTTAGGGCAGATTGCTGAGGGGCTCAGCTTCCTTTCTAAAATGACTTTTCTCTCCAAAGGACCTTTTTTTTCTTTTTATGTATTTGGTACAGGGTCTCACTATGAAGCTCAGACTCTTAGTGCTCTTCCTGTGTTCAGCCGCCCGGGCACTGGCATTATAGGTATGCACCACCACGCCTAGTCGATGGCCGGCTTGGTGCACCCCGGGGCAGGGCCAGCACAGCATGTGGTGCTGCACATCCTGTGCTTGCCTAAGCAGGCACTTAGTCCCTTGAGCTATTTTGTCAGCCTCCTGAAGGACCATTTTTGTGTGAATAATTTTATATAAACAACACCTGGATTATAATTGAAGAGGAAAATGAAGGTAAAACAATGTTTAAACTATGGTGAATGTTTAATGGGGGAGATTTTCCATTGAAGATTTTTGTAGACAAGATTTCCTACAAAATTTCCCCTTTAGAAGGACACAGGACTTTTTCCTAGAAAAGCATTTGCTACACTACTCTTCCAATTATGGGTGGAAAGACAGCTGCTAATCCAGTGAAACCACCTCAGAATGGATGGGTTATCATTTTTGGTTAATGGGTCAAATCAGTTTCACCCTGGAACAGAAGATTGCTACAGACAGCTGCATGGGAATGTATTTTGCAGACTAAGAATCTTTCCACCAGTCTTGGTCCAGTGTCCATGAAGGACAGGATTACCTGCTTCCAAAGACATCTCGCTCTTAAGCTGTGCGTGGTAGCGCATGCCTATAATCTCATCACTTGGGAGGCTGAAGCAGGATGATCACTAGGAATTTGAAGACAGTCTGGGCTACATAGGAGGCCCTGTCTAAAAGAAAAACATTTAAAAAGACACCTGGCTCTTCTGTGGGAGGCTGGTTAGCTCCAACCAAGGAACCAGTAAACACAGCCAGTTCTGTGGCCATCTTATAGCATAGAGATGAGTTCCTGAAGCCATGGCAATCAAAGATTTTGCTTTATTTTTGTTTTTCCTTTTTTTAAAAAAAAAGCTTTATGGAGCTTCAATTTATATACTATGAAATTTACTCATTTGAAGTAACTTTCACTAGTGTTTGCTGTCATTCCTTAGCAGAGCAAAGCATGAAACCTGGGTCCTTGCACTTGCCTAAGGAGGTGCTTAGTCTGCTGAGCTATCTCACTGGCCTGATATATTTTTTTTTCTCAGTATAGATTTGTATTTTCTGGACATTTCACACAAATAAAATGATATATTGTGGGCGGGCTCAATGAGGATGGAACCCAGGGCCTCTCACTTGCTAGGCAAGCACTCTACTGCTGAGCTGCATTTGCAGCATAAATGTGGTCTTTTGTAACTGGCCTCTTTACTGGGTATAATAGGACTGATTTGCATTATAGTACCAGAACTTTATTCCTTGGTATAGCCAAATAGCATTCTGTTGTGTGGACATCCCATGTTTTGCTTTCTGTTCATCAGTTGATAGAAATTTGGATTACGTCCACTAAGGTCCTCACCTCTCCTTTCTTCCCCTCTTCCCTCCCCAGCCCGCACTTCTCTCTCTATCCCCCAAACTGTATTAATAGGGATTTAACCCAGGCAGTACTGTACTACATGAGACTTTTGTAAGTTGCTCAGGCTCATCTCAGACTAAAGATGCTACAGCCTCAGCCTCCCATGCAGTTGTGATTACAACCACAAACCACTACACTCAATTGGTATTCTTTTGAAGAGCTACATTATGACAGGCATGATAGCACATGATTGTAATCCCTGTACTCCAGAGACTCCAAAGCAGAAGGATTGTGAGTTCTAAGTTAGCCTGGGCTACATAATGAGACCCCATAAAACACTGGTGGGAGTACATTGTTGCCTAGTCCCAAGGTAATTTAAATGACCTTGAAAAAGCATAGGGTTTGGAAGTAAAATTGAGCAGAAATTATATTTTATATCTTGTAAGCCTGCTAAACCTTAGTAGGTAGATGCTAAGAGCCCCACAGCTTTTGAGACTCTCAGATGGCACTATTACTTGAGCTAATGAAGTGTAAGCCAGTGGCCCCATTACCTCATGCTGGATTTTGGTGGCTAATTGGCCCACAGGGCCATTGTGTCTGCAGTGGTTTGTGCAGATGAGTCTGTGGAGCTGAAGGGACAGAGGATCTACCCCTGAGTGCATGGATCTCTACATAATACAAACTTGGGAAACTGCTGCTGCTGAGTGTAGGACTGTGGGACACTATTCCTGGGGCTGTGGTGGGGTTTAATTTGCATGTAATTTCTACAAAGCACAGAGTAAACAGATAAGTAATGTCATGTGAGGTAGTGATAAGCACTTTGAAGAAAGAGTCGGGTAGAGGAGTTGCCACTGCTGCCTGTTCCCCATGGGAGGAAAAGGGCCAAAAAGAAGGTGTTTCTGAGATTATAAGCCAAGACCACGTGGGCTGGATATCTAGAACCAGAACCTTCAGGCAGGAGCAAGAGCAAATAAAAGTCCTTACAGGGAATGGGGTTTGGCATGTTCAAAGAACAGCCTAGAGCCCCTCGTGCAAGGTGCAGAGTGGCTAGGGCAGAGTGTACAGCACCCATGGTGGGGACATGTTCAGACTTTTGGTGCCTCTTCCTGCTGTGTTGTTGAAAGAACAAAAGTCAAACATGAAAACTGAGGATGAGCCCATTAAATTATACCAGGAAACTACCTTCCACTGTTTCTCTTCCCTGTCTTAGATATTTTCAAACATACTTTTTTAATATTGACAAGGAATTAGTTTATGGTACTTTCAAAAATGTACTGTTGGGCCAGAAAGATAACTCAGTGGCATAAGCACCTGCCTGGCAAGCACAAGGTCCTGAGTTCAATTCCTGGTACCAAAAATACAAAAAAATTTAAAAATAAATTTAAAAGCTACCATTGTTAGCCAGGCCTGCCAGTACTTGGGAGACTGAGGCCAAAGGATCACCTCAAGTTTGAGGCCAACCTGAGCTACATAGTGAGTTTAAGGCCTGCCTGAACTATGACTCAACAAATAAGTGAAATATATGATAATACCAAGTGTTGCTGAAGATGAGGTAAGATAGTGTTGCCGTGTAGTGACCATGGGAGTGTAAATTGCTGCAGCCACTTTCCTTCCATTTGGCAGTGCTATATCTGACAAGACTGAAAAGTCTACACGTGCTCCACCCCACAGTTTCAGTTTCCAGGTAAATTATCTACCTGTATTATCTATAAAGAGAAATGTACTTTCTTGCTTCATAGTTAGGAGTAGCAACATTTGCAGACCTTCTACATGCCAGTCAGCAAGAGGAACAGGTAGATAAAATGCAATATATTTGTATGTATACCCACCATACAGTACATATAAATGTATACCACTATATAAAAATAAAAATATTTCTCTCAGGAAATTGGTTCATGGGATTATAGGAACTGGAAAGTGTGAAATTTGTAGGATAGGGTGGAAAGTAATGCTAGTTAAATTTCTTCCTAAGGGAAACCTCAGTTTTTTGTTTTTTTTTTAATGCCTCTCATTGGATTTGATGACATTCATCCTAATTATTAGGGATTTTTTTTTAAAACTAAAGTCAGCTATTGGTAGATGTTAACCATATCTGCAAAATGCCTTCATGCCAATATATGATTTTGTGTTTTGCTGACTAACTGGATACTGTAGCCTAGCAACAAGGACATCTAGTATCCCATCATGGTGAGATACTATATAGAAATTAAGAATAAGTACTGTCTGTGTATATCCAGATGAACAGGTCTCAGAAAGATATTGCTAAATAAAAAGATATAAGTGAAATGTATTATAGGATACCATTTATGTATTTTTCCAACACACAAAGCAAAATTAGATATTAATTATACATAACCTTATATGTCTGTTATTAAAGTATAAAAAGCTAGGTTAGGAAGTTAGCAGCTGTCTTTAATTAACAGCTCTCCCTGGAAGGGGTGGGTAGAATCTGAGACTTGGCTTGGTGTGGTTCAGGCTTCCTGTACTTTTTTTTCTGTATGTTTTAGTAACTTTCAGCAAAGGGAATCAATATGACAGTGTTAACTAGTAGTAATTCCTTTGGGGGCTGCAGGTGGCTATGAATGCCCCACCTTCTTTGATGGGAAAGAAAAGGGAGAAGAGTCAAAACAAGATTGGGCATGTTTGTAGTGGAATGGCTATAGACTGGGTAAGAAACACTTGTTTGCCCAAGCAAGATGGGTCATATTATTTCAGAGGGTTAATTATATTCACCAAAAATAACTATGATTATAAGAAAGCACTTTAAAAGAAATTGAAAATATTGTAGAGTCTCATAATGTCTCACTAAAATAAGTGTTCTAATGTCATACAAGCATTGTCATCTCACTTTATTTCAGTTTACAGAAGGAACTATTGAATCTCAAGGCAAGTGGGAAGATAATGGGGAAACTGCCTGGGCTTAACTCTCTTTTTCTTGCTGCCCAGAGAATCTTCAACAAGGTTTCAAAATACAGCTGGTGCAGTGGTCCATGCCTGTGATCCTAACACTTGGGAGGCTGAGGCAGGAGGGTCACTGTGACTTCAGGGTCAGTCTCAACTGCACAGTGAGACCTCAAAAAAAAAAAAAAAAAAAACCTCAGAGTTTCAGTATCTCATTTGTAAAATGGGGATATAACTCCAGTGATAGATCAAATGAGCAAATTTGTATGGCACTTTCTCTAGATCACTGCTGATGCGTGTTATTTGTTTTTCTTTTAAAACAAAAAAATGTTAATATATGAGTTGTTTTTTCTAAACTAAAACCTCAGTATTCAGGTTTAATTGCAGTGTTGGTGCTTTGCAATAGATAAGTGGGCTTTGGGTTGCAGTGGGAGGACTCCTCGCTAAAAAGTTCCCCATTGCTGCTCTAGATGTTTTTTTTTTTTTTTTTTTTTTCCTGCCTCAGGTTTATTTGTACAAAGAGCACAGGAGGACACCAGCCCCCCACAGATAGCACCCCAGGGGTCACACCAGTCCTTCTGTTCTTACATCAGCAGATAGGAGGCTTTTACTGTGGAACCTTCACGGGGGCCTGGGCTGGAGCAGATGCTGGAGCCTGGGCCTGGGCTGGAGCAGACGCTGGAGCCTCGGCCTTGGCTGGAGCCTGGGCCTTTGGGCGGCAAGCCCTGCGACCCTTGGCAATGCGGGCACGGATACGCTTCCCAAGCTTGGGGTGGGCAATATAGGCAAGTCGAGCGAGCCTGCGGTTCACTCCCTTTGGAATG
>PVKA01031058.1:0-26668 GCA_004027165.1 Ctenomys sociabilis
TTTTTTTTTTTTTTTTTTTTTTTTTTTTTTTTTTTTTTTTTTTTTTTTTTTTTTTTTTTTTTGTCTTTTTGAGACAGGGTCTCACTATGCAGTTCAGGCTGGCCTTAAGCTCACTTTGTAGCTCAGGCTGGTCTCGAACTCACAACAATCCTCCTGCCTCAGCCTCCCAAGTGCTGGGATTACAAGCATGCGCCACCACCACACCTAGTCTCTAAATTAAATCTTTTGAGGGGACTGTATGTATTGGGGTCGGTGCCACCTGTGCTTTCAGTTGTCCCCTAGGAGTACTGGGAGTTTGGCCTGTGGCTGAAGGGAAGAGTAAGGCAAGAGAAAGGTGACTGAGGGACCTTGGCACTATATGTCTGGTGCAGAGCCTGTGGAGAAAAGGAGGCACTAAAGAAATTGTGGAAGGGCATCCTGGAGTAGTGTGGTTTCTGAGGAAATGAGAAGGGCAAAGAGGGAGTTGGTGCACATGTTTAGAGATGAGAGCAGTATTATATAAATAATTGGTTGGGCGCTGGGGAGATAGCTCAGTGGTCTAAGCAACTGTCTGGCAAGTACAAGGACCCAAGTTTGATCCCTGGTACCCCAGGCATGCCATGCCAGCCACAGAAACTGTGTGGTGGCACACACCTGTAATCCCAGGGCTGGAGAGGCTGAGACAAGATCACTACAAGTCTGAGCTGCACAGCGAGACCCTGTACCAGATAAACTAAAAAGTTTCAGCCGGGCGTGGTGGCGCATGTCTGTAATCCCAGCACTTGGGAGGCTGAGGCAGGAGGATTGTTGTGAGTTCGAGACCAGCCTGAGCTATAAAGTGAGCTCGAGGCCAGCCTGAACTGCATAGTGAGACCCTGTCTCAAAAAGACAAAAGAAAAAAAGTTTCTTTAAAAAAATGTTTAGAAATAATTGAGTTCATTGGGATGAATATGTTTTAGTATCACATAATGATCCTAAATTATTTGGTACAGATACTTTTATCTTCCTGTCCAAATGATTATATTGACCTTTCCACTAGAATGAACTTTAAAAAAATAACTTGGACTCAGAATTTTACCTAATCTGATAAAGAGTGGTATTATGCACTTAATTCATTAATGTGCTGTTTCCTTTATTGCCACATAACAAGTCTTTTTCTTGTTTTTCATAGGCTTTAGTGAAGCATGTCCAGTCTAAAGGATATCCAAATGAACGTTTTGAACTTCTCACCAACTTCCCTCGGAGGAAACTCTCTCACCTGGACTATGACATTACATTACAGGAGGCGGGCCTTTGTCCTCAAGAGACTGTCTTTGTACAGGAGAGAAATTAACACCTTGGCCCGACCTCTCTCAGCTTACCCCTTTTCCCTTACTTGTGATATACCATATATCACTAAGTATGCATTTTGGCTCATAGGACAAGCGTACCAAAGTTGGGCAAGCAAGTCACCTGCCTTCTCTTTATTTCTTGTTCTCTTCTAGAATTAGTCTCTTCTCCCCACCTTTTTCTCTCCTAATCTACTTGCCCCATGTTCTTTATTTCTGAACTGATTTGGTGACCAAATGGAAGTGTAAGAATAGGATCTGTCCTAGTATTAGCAACAGGAAATGTGTGTTCTGATATGTGGTCTCTTCATGGCATTTCTTCAGGGTCAGATGGTATTACTTCGCAGACCCTTTTTGACAGGTAATAGCTAGATTCAGATAAAAACGGTCTCTTTTTTAATAAGCCCCTACTTTTAGTAGAGAGAATTCTGAACACAGTTTTATTGTTCTTCATGTAGGAAATACCAAGTAACAAAATGCCCAGGCTTTTGTTTTTAGGGAGATAGCATTATTTATATTATTGTTCATCATATGTTAAAAAAAAATTGTTTTTCGTTTTGTTTTATAAGATTCCCATCTTCTCAGCCACATGTTATTTCCATGCTGTGTGTTACTAGCAGAATGAGTATTCAGTGTAAGATGTGTAACATGGGTGACTTCCAAAGTTCTAGCCTGACACGACTTTCTTCATGATTATGCTGTTAATTCTATTGATCCTCCTAGTCATAGAATGGACATTTAGTGAGCATAGTGTGGTGTTGGATAGGGTGCTTGCTGATTTTGCCAGTAGAGCATATTAGTTCTTTGGCTTCTCTGTTGTCTGGGCCCATGGTGAGCGTCAGAAGGCAGCTCTCCAATAATCATGCAGTACAATGGCATATATCATAACCACTGTGGTTATTGATTGTCCTATGTGCTCAAAGCATACTTATATATGTCCCAGGGGAAAGAAAAACATGCAGCTGAGAGTTGTTAACCATATTCCTTTGGTTAGAAATGATTCATTTTTTAACCCCTGATTGGAATAGTTTCTAAAGGCTCTGGTAACTGACTTTTTCCTCATGATATTTTCCCTCAGATGTTGTCAAAACTGAAAATCTCTAAGGGGAAGACCTTTAGACTCAGTTTGTAAGACACTTTAGTAAAGGGAATATTGAAGGTTACAGTAATCTTGAGATAATTTCCTCCCCTCCCCCCATAAAAGCCACATTCAGATTGTAGCTGTTGAAAGCTTCTTTCACTGTTAAGAAACCACCTTGGGTCTGTATAATACTGTTGGCTTAAGAGCTTTACTGTATGCTCATTTCTTACTTGAGCTTTAAATAGAGTCCTTTGGTGGGGGAGGAATGATCTGGTAGTAAAATCAGAAATTAACTTATACTATTTTTGTCAATTTGGGACTTCAGTTGATTCTTCCCTGGGAGGAACATAAATTGCTGTTGCTCAGAGACCTTTAGGTTGCTGTTGACTTGAAGACCGTTTTCTTGGCAACCAGGGGGTTGAAAAAAAATGATGCTGTGTGTTGCTAGTCCACAATTATAGAACATGGTTTGTAATGGTTGGATTTTTAGGGACCCTCCCTGAAGAATGAGTTATGTATCTCCTTGAGGAAATCATGGAAAATTCTGTTATTCTTCAGTGAGTCCTTTTGAATTAATGTTCTTACGTTTGTTTTCTAAGTCTGTGTAAGTGCTTATGTATAAGTATATAATTGTATAAATATTTATAAATATATTTATATAATTACAATTTCATTTATACCTTGAGTCAAAGTTCTCTCTGTAGATTGGTGACTGAGTAATATACTGCTTGGGTATTTTTCCTAGGCTCTTAAGGTTTAACTAGCTGCTTTTGATCTGTCATATCTCTGAACTTGGATGACATAGTTACTGTCTGAGGGTAGAGCTGTCCACTATCAGAGGTACGATGGAAGGTACAAAATCTCGGTGGTGGTAGTCAAGGTCAAAGCTAAAGACCAAGGCAATGCAGGGTAAGAAGTGATGTCTGTGCGGCCTTGTGGCATGAGGCACCTGTGTTCATTCCCAGTACAGTCATAGCTGAAGCCCAAATTGGTCCAAACTGTGATGTCCAGAATATTTACTCTAGGACTCTGCTTCATTCTCTTCCTACCAGCTTTTCTTTCTGAGTCACATCTTGACAACCTGTGGCAGCATGTTCATAAAGGAGAGGAGGACATAGCACTAGTGTGCCCATTTATGAGACACCAAAGTAATTTGTCAACTTGGGTTAGCATGGGATGACCAAGTATATGCAGGATTTAAGTAAAAGAGTGATACATTGACCCAGCTTAGATGCTGCCAACATGTTTAGAGGACAAGAGTAGAGGATTTGATTTCATGTTGAAGCAGGCCCTTTTTATACTGGAAGATCAACTATAACATATAAACTTAAACTTACAAGTTTGCCTTGCAGAAAAACCTCATCTGGTTAGGGAGGATCCTTACTCCCATTTGTAGGCTTCCTCTGCCAGTTCGTTTGCCCTCTGGTTGAAAGGTTTTGTTGAAGAGATAGAATGAAGTCAGCAATGTTCATAAATAGTCATCCCCACCCCATATGTGTTGGGAACAACTTAAAAGAGAGTTTAAAAAGTCAGGAGGGAAGGAACCAGGTAGACTTTGAGAGTGACAAATGCTGTAGAGGGGAATGGAATGAAAACTAGTGAGGAAAAAGAAAAATATGTCCAAGTTGGACTCAGGAAGAGCTTAGAGAAAGGGGAAACAGTGGCACCTAAGGGAAGAATGGGGAACACATTTTGAGTACCTGGCATGTGCTATGTACTCTGTATTCTCCCCAGAAGTCTCCTGCAGATGCATGAATGTTGCTTTCCCCATTTCATATACCAGGAGGAAAATGGAAGGTCAGAGAATGTAGTCAGGGCGCCCAGCCCGCACATGGCTTGTTGCCATTGGAATGCAGAGTTCGGCCTCCCACCCCTTTGCCGTGCCCTTCCTGGCACAGGGAGTCAGTTTGCCCCTGAGGTCTACTTTGAAGTTAGCATTTGGCTTTGTTTACATAAAGCTAGGTGAAGTAGTTGAGGTAAAGCTTGTGAAGTTTGCACTGTGCCTATAAGGTTTGTTTATGCCATTATTTTAAAAGGCTGATTGTTAATTGCTTTTTTTAAAATGACACATTGATGAAAATGTGCAAAGAAAATAACTGTGTGACATTATTTGCCAACACTAAATCTAAAAAGGAACATTATCTCTTTTTAACTTTTTAAAAACTTTTAGGAAACATAATAATTCTTTTCCTGTGTCCAGTCCACCTATATGTTTTAAAATCTGTAGAATTTTGCTTCCTAACTGTATAAGACCACAGATACTGCCAAGTTCTGAATCAAAATTGAAAATATTTTGAAGTCTTAAGAACTGATTCCTAACTTATCTAGCTAGGCAGATGGATTACAAATAAGACAACTGGAAAATAGGTAGTTGTTTGCTTTTCTGGGCAAGGGAAGGAATAATGTAGGTTTTAGTTAGGAAAGTCTTCACAAAGAAATAAGACTGAAAAGTGACAAACACTGACTCAAAAATCTTGATTCATCTACATTCGTTAGCTCCCTCTGTTGTAATTACTGTATTTTAAAGCAGGAAGTTTTATCAGTAAGACATATAAAAAGTGCCCAAGTGGGAAAGGATTTACTGTATTGATCCCTAGTACTAAAGACTTATAACAAACAGGGATGTCATTTGGATGCTAAGAGGAGTAGTATAGGGAGCCACTAAGAACTGAAAAATGAAGGAAAAGGTTTGGCTTATCTCCCCAGGTACAAATTAAAATGTGTAGTATGTATGTTGTACAGGAAGGGCACTGTAGGCCGGGCAAGTGCACTTTGTGTAAGAGCTCTGCCATGAATGAACTGTTAGCTGGTCAGGTCTTCCTACCTCGGAGTCTTGATCTTGGGCTCCTTATGCCATAATGAGAACAGTAGACTAGATTAATACTTTTTTTTAAATTAATACTTTTCAGTCTTTGCAAGTAGAAGGACTTAAACTTACAAGTTTGCCAGGGGTGGGGAACTGTGGGGTTAACTGTATTTAACTGCATGTAGAAAATGTAAATGTGCACCTGCAGTTGTAGAGGACCCCACACACTGGAGACCACTGATTACATCATCTCGGAAATCCTTTACCACTCCAAATTTTTGTGTCTATAGTCTGTCCCCTTTTTATGTGTTATAGTTAGGCTAATTAAAAATGTTCTTTTAATCAGTTCCTTTAATCAGTTTGCCTTTTTTTCTGTGTACAGGTATCATTTGCCCAGGAACTTGATCTAACCTCATTGTAATGACTGAAATTCTCAAAAAGAGTTTGTTAGATGTAGAACTAGTAATGACATTATACAGTTATTATTTATGAATTGTTAGTATTGTATGCCTTCCTAATCAGTGTTGACTACAACGGAGGCATAATTAATGCAAATCAAATACACTGGTAACCCTGGAGTTGAATTTTATCTTGTATGCTATAAAATAACTACTCTCCTAGCTAAGCAAATACTGGGGAAATGGCCTGCTAGAATTTATAATTGGTTTGTACAGAAACATGTTTTTCAAGGTCTGATTAAGCTAATTGTTTAAAATGGTTTGTGTCCTGACCCCCTCTTTGACCATCTTTCCTTTAACTCAGTAGTAAATTGTGGAGCCCAAGTTGGTGAATAGTGTCTCATGTGAAACCCTAACTGAAGCAGCAGCCCATCTGATGAACATAGCACTTTCCCAATAATATAAGCCTCCGTGAGTAGGCTACTTAAGACAGCTGTGAGCTGTGAATATTCAACTCTGTTGGTTTGCTTTGCTTAGCATTTCAGTTGTCTTGCCATAAAACTTAGTAGTATTACACAGTACACATGTTAGAAGGTAGCAAGAGCAAGAACATTCGTTGAACATAGCCAGGCATGAGCATACCTGTAATCCCAGCACTTGGGAAGCTGAGGCAAGAGGATCAAGAGCATCCTGGGCTACACAGTTTAAGGCACCCTGAACTAGAAACCCTGTCTCAAAAAAAAAAGAAAGAAAGTAGCCAATAGAGAGTAATATTCTAATACTAAATGTTGATTTCTCCCATTAGTTTAGCATTTCAGTAATGGAGTAACAGTTGAGTTTTGACTCACCTATGTGTCATCATTTTGGAGAGATGGTTTTGAATCGAGAATTTTCTGGGGTTTTTTTTGGATAGGGTCTCACCAGGTACTCCAGGCTGGCTTGAACATGCAGCAATCAATCCTTTTGGGCCTCCCACAGGCTGGGATTACAGGCATGGGCCATCTTGCCTGGCAAAGGACTCAAGAGTTTTTAAAAGTAGAGCGTGTGATGGCCTTGCTTTCCTATGGAAGTGAACCTTATTATGATTAGGTTATTGGGTGTGATGAAACCTTAATTAGAATTATCTTGTAATCTTAGTTTCTCTTTACTTCTCTCTTTTTTGTTTTTGTTTTTTTTCATTTGTGTATTTGGTACAGGGTCTCACTACGCAGATCAGACTCTGGTGATCCTCCTGTTTTCAGCCTCCCCAGCGCCCGGATTACAGGCTTGCGCCACCACGCCTGGACTGTGTGTTGGGCTCAGCGCATCCCGGGGACACAGCATGCAGGACTGGAGATCGAATCCTGGTCCCTGCACTTGCCAAAGCAGGTGCTTTATCTGCTGAGCTATCTTGCCAGCCCTCTTTACTTTTCTGTTCTTGATTTTTGATGTTTTTTCCCCAAAAAAATTATTATTTTTAATATAACTATATTTGTTTGAATTTCAGTGTTCTTTTTTCATAAATTAATATAGAAAGAAAAAATTTGATACAAACAGCTATTTTATGGTTTGGGGGTTTGTTTTGTTTTGTTTTGTTTTGTTTTGTTTTGTTTTGTTTTGTTTTGTTTTGTTTTGTTTTGTTTTGTTTGATACTAGGAATTGAACTTAGGACCTCATGCTTGCCAGGCAGGCACTTTGCTGCTGAACTATAAACCTGGCCCCTTTTTTGTTTTTTTGAGACAGGGTCTTGCTGTGTAGTTCAGGCTAGCCTTGAAATTACTATGTAATTTAGAGAGGCCTTAAACTCACAGCAATCCTGTCTCGGCCTCCTGAGTGCTGGGATTACAGGTGTGTAACACCATACTGGCTTATGGATCATTTTTCTGAGAATTCTTTTATACCAAATAGAGTAGCTAGCTCTGTGGCTCCTGTCCCTCTTTGGCCTACAGATTGTTATTGTGTAGCTTAGAATTTCAACCATTGACATAAACTTAATGATTTGGGCCTATATATAGCCTTTCTTTACCATATGATCCCAAAATAAATTTGGGTAATCAAATATGAACTACTTATTGTAACAATTTAGCATTTCTGTAGTGAGGTAGCTTAGATAACCAGATTTATTTGTACAATTAGAAGTACATATGATAGTATTTTGCCTAAAGAACAATCATACTAATCTTCAAGTATAGGAAATTATTTTGCTATACTTAATTCTATGGCAACAAGCAGCAGATTTTTGTTTGCTTGATGGTTGTATCTCTGTATCGCTTCTCAGCCTTTTGGCTAAGATCAAGTGTAGTATCTCTTCTGTAAAGATCAAAATAAGAAGCTGGGTGTGGTGATGCACACCTGTAATCCCAGCACTGGACATTGAGGCAGGAGGATCATTGTGAGTTGAGACCATCCTGGGCTACAGTGGGATCTCAAGGCCAGCCCGAACTGCATAGCAAGACCCTACTTCAAAAAAAGACTAAAAATAAGAATCCAAAATGCCCTAAGATTTTTGTATGCCTTGTAAGTCTGGGAAGTTTTCAAGTGGCAAAAACCAAGCTAAGCCTGACAGAACTTAAGTAATAGGTTGTCTTCATCACAAAAGAAGTTATTCATTGCCTGGGCCACTAGGACTTTTCATTATTAGGGAATGGGTAGCCCTCACAGTCATCAGATAAGTTGAGACCTAGAATGGAATCTTCTGCTTCTTAACAGCTTTGTTACTTGGCTTCTTCATGGCCTGGGTGTGGTCACCTTAACTGAGGGCCTTAGGCCCTGTGCTGCTCTTCTGCTTTTCTCTGCCTCAAGGTGACTGACTACTGTGTGCATCACCAGGGCCTATTTAAAGTCACTGATTTTGAAAGGTTGATTCTTGGTGTTTTCATCAAAATGATTTTGCAGTATACTTTCTCAAAGTGGCTTTGTTCTTAATAGAAATAAATCAGATGATGTGATTCAGAATACAGATAGATTTTGACACTAAGCATAGGCTCTTAATAACTTTCTGGTAACTTGTTGCCTATAAGTTACGCCTCAATACAGTGACTGTTACCCCTGAAAAACTCTAACCTGTTAACTAGAGTGACAGTAGTGTGTGACCTCCACCTTTCAGTTCATGAGTAGGAGAGTGTGGCAGATGTTCTCTTATACTGTGAAGTTCCTAGGCTCCCTCACCTATGAAGTTAGGATAATGTTTGCGTTCCAGGCTGAATGGGTCCTGGTCGTGCCAGCACAGTGGGTGACTGTGAGGGTCCCACCAGGCTTTGGCAGTAAGCTGTGGGACATGAGATTTTTCTCTCAATATTTCCCCTCCAGAATGATTTTTCTCTCGATAACAAATTCTAAACATCAAGTGTCTTTTTTTTTTCCCCCCCTTGGCCCTTAAGAAAGTTCCTTTTTCTGGTAGCTGTTATTGTTCCATGGAAATTTTTCATGTGTGTGGTGGGCTTTGTGCATGCTTTGTGTGAGTTCCGTTTAAAGAGTGTTTAGAGTCATCTGAGACGCCCAGTTCTGGCATGTCTTCACTAACTGTGTTTTTAAACATTTGGTGTCATTCTCCAGACCTCACTTCCCTTCTTAATCAGAGAGGTTGATCAAGGAATGAAACTTGTTTGGGGATAGGGAAGAGGGTGGGTTGGGAACTTGAGTGATGTCTACTTGGGGTATTCGCTTTAGAAGTGTTTTCAAGCAGTTCCTAACAGTATTTAGAGATTCCCTGGGATGTCTGTGTATTTGGCTTATTCTGGACGAAGTGGTGATCTTACTGAAGTTTGCATTTTTAATGCAGGACAGGCTCTAAATTGACTGTGTAGTAAAATCCAAGAAGATATGGACAGAGACTGCGTTCCTATTGTAGTGCTTCTGGCAAGTGCCCCCTGAAATGCAGAGCTCTTGTGTGTCTGGGCCTTTAACCCCATGGTGCTAGGAGGTATCGTTCTGTAGCTCTTTCATGGAATACAGCTTTGGGATCAGCCAGCAAGAGGTAGCTGGACCACCCACTAACTATTTTGTTAAAAACACATCAGAGATCCTCCTGTATATGCAGTAAATGATAGGAAAGGTGTTGGGGAAAGCCTTACATTGGAAGACACAGAGGTGGTGGAAAATCTGAACTTAGAGAAGAAAAACATGCAGTTAGGTAAAGCAGACCTGTAACTGCTGGGTAAGACTCAATGGAACTTCCACTTGCTCTAATACCAGGGATGTCTTAGCTAACCAGGTGTGATCGATCTATAGATACATGTAGTCTATAGGTAAATATTTTCTGAAGTGAGGATCTTTCTCTCGGTTGCTGATCCTCTGGTTCGGGCTGTACCAAATTGTGAATATCCTTGCTGTGTTGTACCCAGTTGCTTTATATTAATACTGCAACTTGAATTGGGGAGGGCGGGTGGGCAGCTAGGGGGGACGGGAGGGGGGCACCACGTCTTTTAAAGACATCAGCTCACTGTGCTGAGAGAGGGACCAAACTCAAGGAGACCTCTGATCTATAAATCCAACTGCTGCATTTTTTTATAAATACATGTAAATGTCCTGTTGTAATATTTGATCTTGGAAATAAAAACAAAAAGTTTTCAGTATTAGTTTCTTTGGTCATTGTTTCTTGGAATCGACACTGGATCTTTCATTCATGTAATTCAGATTCCAGAAGCTCACCCTCCTCCACTTAAGACATAATATCTGTTTCAGAGTTACCCCCCTGGTCCTGTTCAGTGTAGGGTTGGCAAGCTATTCCTCTGCCCTTAGGATATTGAACATGTGTGGCAGTGATGGGAAACCCGTAGCATGCAGGCCAAGGTGGGCACCCAACGCCCTCTGTCAGCTGGTGAGCCAAGCTGCCCCAGCAGCTGAGCATCAGATAAGTTTTTTCTAAACTGCAACCTCAGTATTCGGGTTTAATTGCAGTATCAACACTTTGCGATAAATAGTTTAGGGTTACAGTTTGAAAACATTGGATTAGTTTAGCCAGCCTTGCTAGGAAAGTGTCAAATTGGGGTTAGTAAATTGGGGTCTGATCTTTTCAACTAACAATAATGACTAATTAAGGGCTCAAATCACAGGATAAAATAACTGGATTAGCCAAAAGCCAGGCTGTCCCTCTCTGACGGAAGTTGGGATTGCCACCTCACACCTGCTCTGCCAAATAACAGGGCAGGGACTGATGGGGAGCAGAACAGACACAGCCCCCACCCACTGAACTTTCTAGTTGGGAATGCAGGGCACATAAATGTCATTTAGTCACTGTAAACAAGAGCTAGGAAAGGACTAGCTGGGGATTCTGCTGTAAAGAGGGTGTGGGGGAGCTGACCACCCTGGAGGATAAGGATCACGCCAAGCAGAGCGTATGTAGAAAGGCCATGGAGTCGGGCATTGCTGAGAGAAGTCGCTTGTCTGGTATGTCAAGCAGATTACATGGGCCTTTGCTGGCCATGATAAGGCGTGAGTGGGGGTATTTGAGGTATATTGAGAAGCTGTAAGGTGGACTGGAAGAGGCCACAGGAGTAGAGGGCATTCCAGCAAGGAGGTCAAAGAGGATCTCATGTGGGCTTTCAATGGATTGAAAAATAGAATTTAGAGATGTATTTTATAGGTAGGTGTTAAAGGGCTTGCCTTTGGGCTGGATATAGGAGAATGGAGGTGGAGGGAAAAATCACATGATCCTTCCACCACAGCAACCATTAAACAGTAGCCATGGCCCTCCACTATCCCATGGCTCTGGGCCTTAACAAAGGCACAAGGTGACTTGAGAATGTGAGCAAATTGAGGCACAGCTGCTGTCGCAGACGCCTTACCAAACACACCAAATTTGTGTTTGACATGATCTGGGAGGTATGCAGCTTTGCTCCCTACAAACTAGTGGCATGCCATGGAGCTACTCAAGGTCTCCAAGGGAAGACACCCTCAAGTTCAAGAAAAGGGTGGGGCCACACATCTGTGCCAAGAGGAAGTGTGAAGAGCTGAGCAGTGTGCTGGCTGCCATGAGGAAGGCAGCTGCGAAGGACTGAGCCCCTTGGGAATAAAACCTTGCAGAAAGTTTTAAAAAAATAACACATGACTTGCCAGACCTGGTAGTGCATGCCTGTAACTCCAGGATGCATGCTTGCATTCATTCATTCATTCATTTCATCTTTTGGAGACAAGGTTCTGCTATACAGTTCAGGCTGGTCTTGAGCTCACTTTGTAGCCCAGACTGATCTCGAACTCACAGCTATCCTGCTTCAACCTTAAGTGTCGGGATTACTGGCGTGCACCAACACACCCACCCTTCCCCAGCATTTAAGAGGCTAAGACTGAAGGATCACCATGAGTTCAAAAATAAAAAATAGGGGCCGGGGAGATGGCTCAGTGGGATAATTGCTTCTAAGGGCCTGAGTTCAATCCCCAGCTCCACCAAAAAATAAATAATAATTGCTATGGATAATGGTGTGTACCTGTAATAACAGCACTTGAGGGGGGCCAGGGAGATGGCTCAGTAGAATAAGTACTTCTCTGGTAAGAGCAATGGTCTGAGTTCAATCCCCGGTTCTGCCCCCAAAAAAATAAATAAATAATGAGACAGAGGCAGGAAAAGCACTACAAGTTTGAGGACAGTCTGGACAACAAAGCAAGACACTATCTCAAAAAAAGTAACTCAAGTTTCTGTAGGTGGGTTGAGTAGTATTGCAGTAGAAAGAATTGCTGGTTCATACAGGTTTGGTCAGGGAGAAATTCTGGATGTGTAGGTATAGGAAGTTGGAGGTATTAACCTAGAGGACCTAGAAGGAAAATTTAAAAAGGCCCAGAAAGGCTGGGCGTGGTAGCACATGCCTGTAATCCCAGCACTCACGAGGCTGAGGCAGGAAGATCGTTGTGAGTTCGAGACTAGCTTGAGCTACAAAGTGAGCTTAAGGCCAGCCTGAACTGCATAGTGAGACCCTGTCTCAAAAAGACAAAAAATAATAATAATAAAAATAAAATAATAAAAAGGCCCAGAATTCAGCTCTGGAGTCACCTTCATAAAGTGACCCAAGGACCCAAGAAAGGAGATGCAGCCCATGGGCCACCCAGGAGCATGAGTGAGAATGTTTGAGATGGACCCTGTAGCCAGCTGTGTCTATTGCTGCCCAACTGTCATGTAAGAAGGACTGTGCAGAGCTATGAGATAACAGTCAAGACCAGAAGCTGCATGTTGGAAACAAACCTAATGTGAGCAGGATTTTTACACTAATGGAGAGAAAAAAGAAACTTCCTCTTCAGTGAACTGGTGTCAGTGGCAGCTCTTTCAACACTTCTCTTCCTTTTTTTCTCCTTCCTCCAATTAAGGACATGTGGTTGTATTTTGTCCACTGTCAGTGAGGTTGGAGCCCACCCACAGGAAGCTTAGTCAGGCTTTCTCCTGTGGAAAGAGGCTGGCCTCATGGCCGAGCTGCATCATCCTTTCCCTGTGCCTCCTGCCAGAATTCTATTTTCTCAACTTCCTCTGTTCCCTGATCAAATCCCTCCTCCAGACCCAACAGTATCCCCCAGAGCAAAATATGTTGGGGCTGTTTTGTGAAGCCTTCCAACCTGAGGAAGTCTTGTAAGGTATTAAATTTTGCATCTTGCCCTGTTAGTAGTTTGTGCCCTCAGATTCCCATCTGCTCCTCCCTAGAAATATCACTGACAAGAGTAATTAAGTAGCTTTGTCTCCAGTAGATCAGATTCTAAAATTAAGATTCGGTGGAAAGATAATGCCTCAGTTGTTTCATGGTTGATGACTTATCTCAAGGAAGACAGAAAATTCACTTGACACTGGTGTTAGCTTGCTTGTCATGAAGTGTATATTTTTTTTAGAGTTTTGTTCATAAGATTAGCCATTGAATTGTCACATACTAACCCTAAAGCACAAAGATCTACAGATTCCATTGCACTCACTAATGGATCTTGAAGGGGTTAAGGGCAAGTTCCAGAACTTTCCTCCATTCCACAAGCACCACTTTACCAATTTGAGATGGACCACGTAGCCAGCTGTGTCTACAAGCACCACTTTACCAATACAAGGGTGGGGGATACAAGTGCTGGTTGTTGTGTTGAGGATAGGTACTATCTAAAAATCTGGCAGTCAGCCACCTGAGTTAACTAAAAATCCTACACATTTTGCATCTGATTTAATTCTCAAAATAAGTTTGTGAACCAGGTATAGTGGTGTTTGCCTATAATCCCAGAACTCTAGAGGCTGAGGCAGGAAGATCGTTGCAAGTTCAAGACCAGTCTGGGCTGCCAAGTGACCTCAAGGCCAGCCTGAACTGCATAGCGAAAACCTGTCTCAAAAAAGACCAATAATGATGATGATGACGATGATGTTTATGAGGTAGACATGATTTTATAAATGAGCAACTGAAGCTCAAGAGTTCATACAGCAACTGGATCTCTATCGCATATTAAGACCCAGGTCTCTCTGGGCCAGAAGTACCACCTGCTTCCAAAAAGAAAAGCTTCAGGACAGAATCTGGGCTGGAGGAAGGATGTATCTTATTTCCAGCTTGAGGGCCTGGAGAGTCAGGCAGCACAGGGTCATTTCCCTCTTCCTCTCCCTGCTGTTCAGAGTAGGTTAAACCCCTCCTGGGGGTCGAGTCTACCTGCACCACTAATCTAGTGTTTTTTCCGCTTGCTTTAGCACTGTTTTATGGAATCAGTGAAATAGGTTTTTTGTTTGTTTGGATTCTTGAGACTGGGTCTTGCTGTGCCCAGACTGACCTCAAAGTCCTGGCCGTCCTCCTGAGTCAGCCTCCCAAGTGCTAAGATCACAGGTGTGCTCTACAGCACCCAGGTGGGAATCGTTCGCATTTTACAATATGAACAAAGCCTAACAGTTATATTGAAATTCAGTTCTCTATGGGAATAGGAGAACTGTTCTAAGCTGTATCATCAGTATCCCAGCATTGGGTTTTCCAGGGCTACACTAAGTGAAGAGGAAATTCTTGGGCCACACAGATAATATAGCTAACATGTATAAGTAACCAAAGTTCCTTTTAGAAATATTGTCACTATCTGGGTGTGGTTGGACACACCTGGAATCCCAGCACTCCGTAGGCTGATGCAGGATGATCGATGTGAGTTCAGGGCAGCCTAGGCTACATAGTGAGCTGAAGACCAGCCTTTATTACATAGAGAGGCTCTGTCTAAAAAAGAAAAAAAAAATTCTGGAAATGTAAAATTTGAGCCCTAGGTTGATCATGCCTGCATGATCACAGTGAAAAGGAGAACTGGATCCTATTCAATGAACTTTTCAGTAGTTGTTTACCAGAATTGACCTGAGACATATAAACATCTATATACATAGAAATTTTTGCATAGTTTAAAAGAGATAACTGCTAATACTCATAATTATCCCTTGTCATGTGTATGGTCTCTGCTTGTCTGTCTATCTATCTATGTATCTATCATCTATCATCTTTTTGAGACAGGGTCTCATTATTCAGTTCAGGCTGGCTTTGAGTTCACTTTGTAGCCCAGGTCTCTCAAAGAGACCTTCTTGCCTCAGTCTCCTGAGTGCTGGGGTTACAGGTGTGTACCACCACACCCAGCCCAGAGGTTTTTCTCAAAATTTTTGTTTTGTTTTCATCACTGGAAGTAAAATCTCCACAGATGCTGTGCTACTTTATCCAGTGCATGAATTGACTCATTTTTTTTTTTACGTGTTTGCAGTACATAATAATCGCATTCGGCATGGGGAGTTGGCACCTGTATGTAATACATCTTGATTCTATGTACTTCTTGCTCCTCCTCCCTCCATCTCCTGGTTCCCTTCCCCTATGCAGAAGACACAGATTCCCTCCTTCCTAGTCTCTATCTTTTATTCTGCTGATTATTTAGACTATGGGGTTCTTTTACAAGAGAAGCCATGTGCTATTTAAGCTGGTGTGTCTGATTTACTTCACTTAACATTATGGCCTCAGGCTGCATCCAGCTTCCTGCCATGACTCAAGTGTAGCCTTCTTTGTGCTAAGAAAGAACCCTATGTGCCGTCCTTGCCCCAAGCTCTGCGCTTACCACAGGGACCAGCAACATAGGTGAGGAGCAGCCTCTACTCTCGGCACTCAGGGCTACAGGGAGAAGACTTGAACAGCACCGAGGAAGCTGCCATCTTAAACACAACACACAGCGTCACCCATAAAGAATTGATAAATGGAAATCAATTAAAGCAATAACAGCAGGAGGAAAGAGCCAAAGCAGACATGGGGAAACTTTGACAGCATAGGCCTTCTACCAAGGTCACCTATGTATCTGAAATTACAGTGAACTCCTACAAACCAGCATGAAAAGAATAATTGATAGGGCCGGAGAGATGGCTCAATAGAATAAGTGCTTGCCTAGCAAAACAAACAAACAAAAAAAAACAAGAATAATCGATAAAAGTGAACAAAAGGCATAAGTAAAAACTTTTTGTAAGAGAATCCCCAGAGACCCAAGAGATGGCTCAGTAGAATAAGAGATTCTCTGGCAAGTGCAAGGGCCTGAGTTTAATCCCTGCTTCCTCCAGAGAGAGAGAGAATTTCCAAATTTGAAGACAACAACAAAAATAACAAGAACTGTACAAATGGCCAGTGAGTATATGAAAAGGTGCTAGCTCATCTAGACAATGTGAATTCAAACCAAGAGGAGCTGCCACCAGACACCCACCAGAGGGCCTAAAAGTAAGTGTGTGGGCCTGCGGAGGAACTGGAACTCTCCTACACTGCTTGGGGGAGCATGAGTTAGCAGAAGGGCATTAGGAAACTAGCAACAGCTATCAAAATGTAACCTTCACCTGCCCTAAGGCCCAGAAATCGGTAGTCCTAGCAATGAATGGTGCCTGGAAAAATCAGTGTATGGTTTCTTGTAGGTTCACAAATAAGAATATTCCTGCTAGGTGTGGTGACACACATCTGCGATCCCGCTATGCGGGAGGCTGAGGCAGAAGAATCCTGAGTTCAAGGGCAGCCCGGGGAATTTAGTAAGACTGTCTCAAAATTTTCAAAGGGCTATAACTGTAGCTCAGGACTAGAGCGCTTGCCTAGTCTTTGAGACGCCTAGCTTCAAACCCCTGCACCAGGGCCGGGATTCTGTGACAGAGGGGTGAGGAGGGCAGGTGGCCACTGTTACAGCGAGTGCTCGGGCTGGGGCAGGGTGGCGGCCCGGTGACTCATGCCAGTCGCCCTCGCGGGGCTGGGCTCCCATCCTTCCTACAGTCACATGAAGATGAGCATGCGTGGTGAGGAGGGCAGGAAGCTCCTTCCCCAGGGGCGTGGGCAGGCACACATTCGTGTGTGGGCCTGGGCCTGGGCGGTCTCTATATATCTGCAACCTTCCCGCCTCCCGGAACGAAAGTCTTGGAGAGAAACCTTTCCAGCTGGCCCTGCAGACGGCCTGCCTCACGGAGCTGTCCTTCCCCAGGTCTCTTCCTTTTCTGATTTGGCCAGCAGATGCAGGTAAGCAGAGACGAAAGGATCCTGTGAGGGGATGGCCAGGGAACAGGGGAACCCAGGAGTTAAGAGCTCAAACCTTCACTGAGTGTTGGGGGCACACGGCTCACATCCCAGTGCTCTTGGGAGTCTGAGGCAGGAGCATCACAAGTTTGAGCTTAGCTACCTGGCCAATTTAGTGAAACTATCTCAAAAATTAAAAAAAAATAAAAATAAAACCCACAAGGGGGAGGGTTGCTTGATGCAAAGGCCCTGGGTTCATTCCATACAACCATAAAACAAAAGAGACACAGACAGAATCCTTAAGGGGAAACAGACACTCGGATTAATTACAAAGGAAACAGGAGATGTGACTTATTTCTATGTATAGGAGGCTTGGTTTTCAGGACACTGCTGAAATGGGGGCTTCTTTCAGAGGTGGGGTTCAGTGGGGCTGGGAAGGCTTCCATTGCTCTGGGCTGGGCTGCAGCTTGGTGGCAGAGCACCTGCTTAGTGTGCAGAGACCTCGGGGTCCTGCCCAGAACCAAGTCTGGCTCCAGTCTCCCTGGCCTCGCATCCCACCACGCAGTGCCTTCCGTGCGCTCCCCGCCCTGTGTCTACCATGCTGTGACGCAGGCAGGGTCAGGGTCACGCACCCTGCAGCCAGTGTCCGATAGACCCAATCATGTCCTCTGTTTGTCACCACAGATATCTTCTTGTAGCAATGCAAAGTGGCCGGATTTAGGCCACTTCCTGGGGCTGTCGTGGCCCGGGCTTTTCCAGATGCGCATTGACCAGTGTCCATACAAATACTGCTTACCTTAATTTATAGTTTTTAAAAGCTAGGCAAGGTGTCACATGCCTATAATCTCAACTAATGAAGAAGCTGAGGCAGGAGGATCACAAGTTCAAGGTCAGCCTGGGCAAAAAGCAAGACTCCATCTCAAAGGGAAAAATGGGCTGGTGAGGTAGCTTCGTGTTTCAGCACCCCTCGCTTTGGTCCCCAAAACCAAAAAAAACAAAAAACAAAAAACAAATGCTTTTCACATATCAGTGAAGACAGACAAGGAAAACAGTAAAAGAAAAGGAGCATGGGTGGCAAGTGCAAGGTTCCCAGTTCAATCCCTGGTACTGCAAGAGAGAGAGAGAGAGAGAGCAGAGGAGACCTCTACTTTATCTAAACATGGCATCTCAGTGTTTAATCAGTTTTATTGTATATACTTAATATGCAATAAAACCCATACATTTTCAGTGGCAGATTTGTCAACACAGATAGGCCCTGAACCCAAGAATCTGGAGAGAACGTTGCTGTTGCTGTTACGTCAGAAGCTTCATTCTAGCGCTTGAGGCAGGAGGATCACTTCCAGTTGGAAGCCAGCCTGTGCTACAAAGTGAGCTCAAGGCCAGCCTGAACTGCATAGCGAAACCCTGTCTCAAAAAAACAAGAAGAAAAAGAAATAGGAGGAACAGAAGGAGGAGGAGGAAGAGGAGCAGGAGGAGGAGAAGGAGCAGAAAGAAGAGGAGGAGGAGGAGGAGGAAGGGGAAGAGGAGGAGGAGGAGGAAGAGGAAGAGGAGGAGGAGGAGAGTCGTCATGCTTCTGTGAGCCCACCCCAGGCCCATGGCAACTGCCCCTTTGCTTTCTGCCACTGGCGCTGCCCCTGCCAGGATTCCACACAGAACCCTTCCAGAGCAGTCTTCTGTTTCTGGCTTTTTTACTTAACACCTTGCTCCTGAGGTGTATTTGTGTGTGTCCATAGTTTATTCACTTCCATCACCTTGCTACAGCATTTAGTGGGTAGGATTCAGTTTATCTATTCATTTATCCTTTTTTATTTATTTAGAGACAGGGTCATACTCTGTAGTGTAGGCTGGCCTTGAACTCATTATGTGATCCAGCTGGCTTCAAACTCATGGCAGTCCTCCTGCCTCAGCCTCCTGAGGCTTGGAATTATAGGTATGTGCCACCACACCCAGCTAATTAAATTGACTATTTTATCATGTTAAAATATCTAGTGTTCCCGGGCGTGATGGCGCAGGCCTGTAATCCCAGCACTCGCGAGGCTGAGGCAGGAGGATTGTTGAGTTCGAGACCAGCCTGAGCTACAAAGTGAGCTTAAGGCCAGCCTGAACTGCATAGTGAGACCCTGTCTCAAAAAGAAAAAAAAAAAAAAATCTAGTGTTAACTTTGTTGTTTAAGTCATTTTCTTTCTTTTTATTATTACTTTTAAAAGACAGGGTCTCACTATATAGGTAGGTTCAGGCTGCCCTCAGACTCACTCCTAGCCTCCTGCCTCACCCTCCTCCTAAAGGCTGAGATTGCAGACATGCTACACCATGCTCAGCTACTAGTTTAGCCATTTGAAACTGTACAATTTTGTAGCATTTATTCATTTTGCATTGTTCTGCAACCATCACCAATATCTATGTCCAAAACTTTCTTTCACACAAACTCTGCAATTACCAAGCAAATGTCCATCACTCCTCCTTCCTTCCTGCTAGTCCCTCTTCTCTACTGTCTGCCTCTATGAATGTGGCGGCTGTTCTACATAGGTCCTGTAGGAGGAGGAGTATACATACTGTCTTAGGGCCTGAGGTATTTCACTTAACATGTTTGCTTTCTTAAGTTTTTTGTTTGTTTTTGAGACAGGGTCTATGTATCTCAGGCTGGACTCGAACTCTCGATCTTCCTGCCTCAGCCTCACAAGTGCTGGGAATCCAGGTGTGCACCACCATGCCCAGTTCTCTTGCTCTATTTCAAGGAAGGTCTCACTATTGTTGCCCAGATGGTTGTTGAATTCTTGGGCTCTATTAATCTTCCTGCCTTGGCTACCCAAGGATCTGGAGGACAGGGTGCATTCATCAGTGTTTCTGTTGTTTTAATTGTATTTCTTCATGTTAATGATGTTAATTATCTTGCCATGTTTAGTTATCATCTGTCAGTCTTTTGTGAGGTGAAATGAGGTATCTGTTAAGATATTTTCTGCTTTAAATTAAATTTTTTCCTTTTTCCCTCCCTAAAATTGTGGAGGAAGCCAGCAAGATAGCTCAGTGGACTAAGCGCCTGCTTAGCTCAGGGACTGAGTTTTCATCCTGGCACCACATGCCACACAGCCTGGCCCTTGGGCGAGCTGAGCCAGCCACAGAGTCCAGGCATGGTGGCGCACGCCTATAACCCCAGTTCTGGGGGACTGAAAACAGGAGCATCACTATGAGTTTGAGTTGCATAGTGGGACTCTGTACCAGATACATAAAAACAAAAGTGTGGTGTTTTGAAGTGCTGAAGATGGATCCCAGAGCCTCAAATATGCTCTGTCCCTGAGGTACACGCTAATCCTTAGTAGCATATTCTAAAGCTTCTTTATATAACTTAAACACAGGATCCTGTCAGATATGCCCATATTCTTGTGTTTTGGTTTTGTGACAAGGCCTTGCTGTATAGCCCAGGCTGGCCTTGAACTTGCAGCAATGCTCCTGCCTCAGCCTCTCAAGTGCTATGATTACAGGTATGTACACAACGCCCAGCCTCTGTATTCATTTTTTTATTTTATTATTTTATTTATTTATTTATTTATTTATTTATTTATTTATTTTGCAGAACCAGGATTGCAAAGCACAGGCCCTTGTGCTTGCCAGGGAAGCACTTATTCCACTGAGCTATCTCCCTGGCCCCTGTATTCATGTTTAAATACACATGACGAGATATGTACTGTGAACATTTCTCCTGGTCTGTGTTTGTCTTTCCATTTTCTTAAAGATATCTTCTGAAGTACATTGTCAAGTTACTGAAGTACAATGACAAGTTACATTGGTCCTCCTCGTGTTTTCTTTTCAGTGCTGGGGATTGATCCCAGGTCTTCACATTGAGCTCCATCTCCAGCCCTTTTCAGTGTTTTGTTCTTAGACGGCGTCTGGCTAAGTTGCCCAGGTTGCTGAGCTCAAGCTTGCCATCCTCCTGCTTTAGCACCCAGAGTTGCTGAGATTACAGGTGGTAATTACCATGCCCTGATAATATTTGTCATTTTAAAAAGATTTTATGTATTTGGTACAGGGTCTCACTATGCAGCTCAGACTTGTAGTGATCCTCCTGTTTCAGTCTCCTAGCATGTGCCACCATACCTGGAATCTGTGGCTGGCTCACTGCACCCTGGGGGCGGGGCGCATGTGGGATCAGGGATCAAACCCTGGTCCCTGCACTTGCCAAAGCAGGCGCTTAGTCCACGGGGCTATTTCGCCAGCCCCTATTTAGGTCTTATTTACTTTTCTTTGGTAATACTTCATAATTCTTGCTCACATTTTGTTTAATTTATTCATATATATATATACATATACATATATATACACACCATATATATACATATGTGTGTGTGTGTGTGTGTGTATATATATATATATATATATATATATATATATATATATATATATATTCTTTTTCCCCACTGCTGATGGTTTAATCTAGGGTCTTCACACTTGAGTTACACCCCAACCCTTTTCTTGTTTTTATTTTGAGACCAGGTCTTGCCAAGTTACCCAGGCTGGCCTCCTGCCTTGGCTCCCAGAGTAGCTAGAATTGTAGGTGTTTGCTGTTGGACCTGCTGGCACTTTTTTCTAGTTTGCTGGGGATTTTCTACATAGATAGTGATGTGAACTGGAATAATGGCAGTATGGCTCTTGTCTGAAAATGCCAAACAGACAAAAATTCTTTTAATTTCAAGCCCACCTCTCCAACACTGGGTAGAAATGCTCAGAGCGGGTGCTGTGATGACACCTTTAAAAATTTGTTTTTTCTTTACCAAATAGAAATAATCACTGGCTGAAATAGAGGCAGAAGCATGGAATGTGTGCACATAGGCTTGGCAGAAAATTGAGCCATTAAATCCTATTAATTCAGGGGCCAGCGAGAGCTCAGCAGACTAAAGTGCCTGCTTTCACAAGCACAGGGAAGCACAGGGACCGTGGTCTAATCCCTGGCACCATGTGCCATGCCAGCCACGTGCCCCAGGGTCCAGGCCAGAGCCAGCCAGATTCCAGGTGTGGTGGCGCACACCTGTAATCCCAGAGCTAGGGAGGCTGAAAGCAGGAGGATCAAGAGTCCACGCTGCATAGTGAGAACCCGAAACAACCAAATACATTTAAAAAAACAAACCTTATTCTAGGGCAGGCCAAATAGCTCAGTGGACTAAAGCCCTGCTTAGGCAGAGTGCAGAGACCAGGGCTCGATCCCCAGCATGCCGTGCTGGCCCCACCACTGGGGTGCCCTGAGATAGGGATTGAGACTGGGTTTGATGGCACATGCCTGTAATCCCAGCGCTTGGGAGGCTGAAAACAGGAGAATCACTACGAGTCTGATCCACTTAGTGAGATCCTGTAACAAATACATTTTTAAAAAAAAGCTTATTCACTGGGGAAGATTCATTTTTGTGTTTGAAATGGGGCCAGAGCACTACATACTTCAGGCTCACTGTGGACCCCAGGCTGGCCTCAAATATCTGGTGATGTCCCTTGCCTCAGCCTCGTGACTGTTGGGACTGCCAGCTGGGCCACCTTGCCCAACTATTAGAATTGACAGAGGACAGTGTTATTTGGGTCTCCTCCTGGGCCCCGGGGAGGGACTGTTTCTGACTCTTTCCCCTTGCTCTCCCGCCAGACCGCCACTGCGTGACTCTGGTCCATCTGCTGCAGGATGCTGTTTCCTCCCCACCTGCTAGGCTGCTCAAGAACCTGCTCCCGAGTCTTGGGGCTGAGCCTGGGGGCTACTGCACTATTTGCTGCCTGTGCCAACACAGCACTTCTCTTCCCCAACTGGGATGTCAGCTACCTCCTGCGGGGCCTCGTGGGCCGGCATGCCCTGCTGGGCTCCGGGCTATGGGGAGGGGGCCTCATGGTGAGATCCGACTCCAGTGGGAATTCACAGCGCCCACAAGGGTGGAGCTGGGCCTGGGTGGAGCACTTTTTTGATGGATACAACCTTCCTGGCTTGGACGCAGAATGCCCACTCCCAGGATTTGGGAGACTTTGCAAAGGTGGGATGGTCCCCTTGAAGTCAGACAGGCTGGGTGAGCCTGACATCTACAACTCAGGTCACCTGAAACCACATCCTGGGAGTTAGAGTCAATAGGACAGAGCTGGACCTCATGGTGCACATCTATAATCTGAGCACTAGCGAGGCTGAGATGGGAGGATCTCTGTGAGGTGGAGGTCAGACTGGGATACACGATGAGTTCAAGGCTAACCTAATATCTGAACTAAATATCTAGACTGTCTTAAAAAAAGAAAAGAGAGGCCAGGAGATGGCTCAGTAGAATAAGTGCTTCCCTGGCAAGCACAAGGGCCTGAGTTCAATTCCTGGTTCCACCAAAAAAGAGAGAAACAGAGAGAGAGAGAGCAAGCCCAATAAAATATCCTTGTGAGGTGTCCAGCCATCTGTTCTCCGCACAACAGCCTTGGGCAGCAGCAGACACAGACAGGAGGGGAAATGACCCACTCTCTCCCCGACATTCTGCAGGTGCTCACGGCTGCCACCCTCATCTCCATGATGGGCTGGAGAGGCTGCTGCTTCGGGAAGAACGTGCCATGCTGCAGTGTAAGCCACAGTCCACCGCCCCGGTGTCGGGTTCCTCTAGACACCCAGTTGTCAAGACCAGTTACACTTCTGAGTCTCAAAGTCAAGTCCTAAGCATGTACTTGAATGCCACCAGGCTCTGGGGTGACTGCCCGACTCTCCAGCTCCTGTCCTCACTGCCAGGAGGGGGTGGCTGCCTCAAGGGAGGAGAGGCACAAGGGCCCCGGGGTCGCAGCAATGGGAGAAGCAATTGTCTTCTTTAGTTGACTGAAGAAACTTAAAAATCAAGTGTCGCCGGGCATGGTGGCGCATGCCTGTAATCCCAGCACTCGGGAGGGTGAGGCAGGTGGATTGTTGTGAGTTCGAGACCAGCCTGAGCTACAAAGTGAGCTCAAGGCCAGCCTGAACTGCATAGTGAGACCCTGTCTCAAAAAGACAAAAAAAAAAAAAAAAAAAAAAAAAAAAAAAAAAAAAAAAAAAATCAAGTGTCATTGACAGAAGTGTCCTGTGGTAATTAACATTGTCTTAGAGGCCTGGGGCTGTGGGTCCAAAGTACAGCACTTGCCCAGTATGCCCAAGGTCCAGAGTTTAATACCCAGTACTGCATTTAAAAAATATGTTATTGAGAGAAAATATACATGTATTAGTATGTGTGTGTGTGTGTGTGTATACATATATATATATATATATATATATATTTTTTTTTTTTTTTTTTTTCTGTTTTCTTGAGAGGGAGGTTGAGATAGGGTCTCATTATGTAGCCCAGGCTAGCCTTGAACTCACTGAGATCCTCCTTTTTCAGCCTTCCAGGTACTGAGATTACATGTATGCACCACCTTGGCAGGCAATCTTGAATATTTTAACCTGGGGCTAAAACTCACTAAGCACCTTTCTCTGACCCCTCCCCCGCAGCTTGACACCAGTGGAAAAATGACTAAAGAAAACTCTGTAGGTCTTAGTCACATATTAAATTCATGCGTTCTTGCTAGGCTTGGTGGTACATGCCTATATCCAGAACTCAGGAGGCTGAGGCAGGAGTATCCCTGTGAATTCAAAGCCAGCCTGAACTGCATAGTGAAACCCTGTCTCAAAAAGACAAAAAATAAACATACAGAAACATGCATTCTTGTGGAAGGAAATAATTCACTGTGAGCTGCAGGCAGGGAGTGAAGGTGCAGGGTTGGAGACCAGAAGGAGTCTCTGGGCAGCCACAGGGTGTTATCGGGGCCTCTCAGGCCTTGCCCACAACCTTGGTCTTGCACTCTCTCTCTCTCATTCCCTGCGTGCCTCTTAACCTAGATTTGAGGAATAGGCATCAGGGATGGCCAGCCGTCCTCAGAGAACTCAGAGTTCGGTCTGGGAAGCCAGTCTGTCCCTTTTCACAGAGCCAAGTGACAAGGTCCATATGCAAGGGTCTCTGGTGCCAACCTGCTAGCCAAAGTCTAGAGTTAGAAAGGTGCAGGCTCAAGTACCAGTGTCTCTTTCTTGGGCCTCTCCCCTTCTCTCACTCCTTTTCCATGCTATAAAGGAAGTGCTGGAGATCAAAGCATCCCTCAGGAAGGAGAGGACAATTTGGGGACAGGAGAGCTAGATGTTTCCTGTTACCCTCACTTTCCGCAGATCCTCACCGCTCTGCTTGCCAGTGGCGTGGCTTTGCTTGGAGCACTCTTCTGCTTCATCACTTCCGGAGTGGCCCTGAGAGACGGCCCGCTGTGCATGTTTGACATCTCATCCTTCAATCAGACAGAGGCGTGGAAATATGGTTACCCCTTCAAGGACCTGCGGCACGTGTAAGCACTGGGAACTTGGATTTGTGGTCTTTGCAGAGGCACGAGGAGACAGACCCTCCTGCCTCAGTTTCCCAAGTACTGGGATTATAGGTGTGTGTTACCATGCCTGGTTTGGGGCCATCTCTTGGGTTGCTGCCTGGATTTCCTTATTTACACCCTAACCCAACCTTTCTTTGGGGACAGAAATTATCTGTATGATCATTCCCTCTGGAGCTCTGTCTGCCTGGAGCCCTCCAAGGCCGTTGTCTGGCATGTATCCTTCTTCTCTGCTCTCCTGTGCGTGAGCGCCCTCCAGCTTCTGCTGGTGGCCATCCATTCCATCAATAGCATCCTCAGCCTCTTCTGCAGCCTCTGTGAAGAGTGACAGGTAATGTGCCTAGCTGCCCAGGTTCCTGCCAGACTCCTTGCATCCCTTCCTATGGCAGTGTCTATGAAAGACAAATGAGCATCCCTTTGCTGCACACAGTAAGAGGGCGTGGTGGCACATGCCTGTGATCCCAGCACTCAGGAGGCTGAGGCAGGAGGATTGCTGGGAGTTTGTGTCCAGCCTGGGCTCCACAGTGAGACCCTGTCACACAAGCAAGCAAGCAAGCAAGCAGGAAAAGGGGCTACACAAATCTTCCAGATGATAAAGGGTTGTGAACCAAAAGCACACAACTAGGTTAAGAGAAAGTCAGCACCTTACTCCCTTATCTCCTCAAGTTCACCAACTGCTATGGACTGCATTGTGTGTCCCCAAACTCCATGGGCTGATTTCCTAAAGCATGTGGCCAGGATAGAGACTTTACCATGATAACCAGAGCTGCCCAGAGGTTGGCCCCTCCAAATACAACCTCACCTTTCATCCCTGGAGCTGTGATCATGGAGGGCTGCCAGTATGGGGACCAGGGACAGAGGGGAAGCAGGAGGGAGTACCCCAGTCCAGGTGCTGCACCCTGTCCGATATACAGCATCATGGAATCTAGCTGTGTGGGTCTTGAAGTTCGCAGTTGGCTAATTTCACTTCAGGGTCCTGGGAGGCTGGGGCTGAGCTATAGAAACTTGTGTAGGGACCAAGGGACACATACTGCCAAACAATTGTGGAGAACTGAAAGATAGTTTAGTGCCTGAGAATGTGGCTCTGTGATTGACTGAGTACATGCTTAGCATGTGGGAGGCCTGGGCTTGTGTCCCCAGCACCACACACACACACACACACACACACACACACACAAATGTGTGTGCATGATAATTTACATCTACTTTTTTTGCTGTTTTTATTGAGACAGGGTTTCCCTGCTGGCCTCCAACTCACAAGCAATCCTCCTGCCTCAGCCTCCCAAGTGCTGAGATTACAAGTGTGTGCCACCATG
>PVKA01031059.1:0-26671 GCA_004027165.1 Ctenomys sociabilis
TATAAAGTTCATGTGTTGGTATATAAGTTTTGATCTACCTAGGTCTTAACCATCCAGCAGAAAAGTATAAAAGTATAAAAATGAAGTATACATCGTGAGCCCATAATATTAAGCTGAGCTGTAAATAGATATGGTCGACAATTTCTTTGAATAACTCCCTATGGTTGCAGAATGCTGGACTGTGTTGGATTGTGGTGTCGAGTTCAAGCACATAAGGTAGTTGAATGTCAACAGAGTGCTCACTTTTGACAGGTGTAGACAAAGGAAGGGTTGTAGAAAGAAAAAATCAGGATGTGTGTGTATAGACAGTACAGTTGGGATAGATAACGCTGTGCTTCTACATAATTCTATGAGAGGCAAGATCTGCACTAATGGTGGTTCGATTTAGGTAACAAAAACCAAACTGTATGGGGAATACTGCTACCCTATGTCTTCAAGATATGCATCTATTTTCTCTTCCAGTAGATCTAGTATTTCTGTTTTAATATGCAGTACTTTAAGCCATTTTGACTTTAGTTTCATGTATAGTGATAGACATGGATCTAGGTTTTGTTTTAGGCATGTGGAGTGCATGCCTAAAACAAAACCTAGTGTTCGTTAAGCACTAGTTATTAAAGATACTTTCTTTGTTCTAGTGAACATATTTGACCCCATTGTCAAAGATAAGTCTGCTGAGTGTGTTTTTAGCTGTATCTGTATCTTCTAATCTGTTGCACTGATGCTCGGGTACATTTTCTTGGCCAGTACCATGCAGATTTTGTCACCATAGCATTTTAGTATAATTTCAAGTCAAGGATTGTAAAGCCTCCTACCTGAGAACTACACATTTCTAAAGATATGAAATATGTTACAATAAAGTCAATGACCCCTTGCATTGTCACCAAATAAAATATGCATACTGTTGAGATATGTTTTCATGGACACTATATTTATATGAAATTATGCTGTTCCAATGTTTCAATCCTTAGAATGATAAAAAGTATGATGACTTCCTGAAATGAAGTTCTTACTCAACACCATAAGAGGATCACTAATCCAGTTGTGAAAGCATAACCCTCACAAAATGAACAATCTCCTTTAGATCCCAACTCCCATCACTGCTCTTTGAGAAAGTAAACCTTAGAATAGTTTTGCTGAACACAAACCACATTCAAACCATAGCTCATAGTTTCTGGATGTTTTATGGAACTCATTCTCAATTATTACAGCCAAATACATTAACAAGTGGTGAATTCATATGAGTTTCTCCAAGTTCACTCTGAAATTTTTATGTGTCCCATTTTTTTCAAATTACTGATAAAGATCATTGTCTATAAAAGAAAGCAAATTTGGATGAAAGAGCTGAAGCAAGACAACAGCACACCGGTAATTTTCAGAACAGCCTGATGTACAATGATTTTTATTGTGATGTTTGTCTTTGAAATTTTTCAGAATTAAAAATGCAGTATCATAGGTATATAACACAACAAGTGTGGACACAAGTCATATGTTAAGTGTGATCAGCACAAGTGCGTGCATCTGTATGAACAACGCTTCAGGGGAAAATCTTAAATCCATCCTTACATAGCATGGGAGTCATTTTCAGAAAGCAAGGAAATATCTATAGGAGGATTTTACCACAAAATCTAAAGCAATTATTTGATATATTAAAGAATTAAATGGATACATAATGTAAAATATAGGCTAATAATATTTTGTTCTCAAACTTAGAATGCCTGCAAAATTGAGTAAGGAAGACCAGAGAGATAGACACCTATAAAACTTCTGTATGTCAATGCAAGGGGTTGTATGTGAGAAACAGAGAATAAGAATGTACTTGTGAAAATGAGAAAGTAAAACTTAATTACAATAAATTAATCTCTGCAATTAAGTTATGTACTAAATAATATTCTAACAGGATGATGACCAAGACCAAGTTGCATATTAACAAATAAGAAAATATTTAATAGGTTAATATCTAACTTTAATTTAACCCAAATAAAAGATACCCAAAAGTAATACCATATATGCACCTATCAAATTAGTAAAGAATTCATGTCTTATACAAAACATTTCTCAAAATAGACAGTGAGATAGTACCAATTACAATTATTTAATGAGCATAGATTATACCCACAGATTAGACTCACAATAGAGAAGAAAACAAACAAACAAAAAACAGATAAAAAGTATTTAGCCAATAGTACACAGCATTCTGGGTATTGTTTGTCTGGGTTCCAAGGAAATTATTTAAACATTTAACTGAGAACTGCCATGAGAAACCTCTTTGTCCTGGCCTTTTCAGAACCTCTTTCAATATAGTACTTTTCAATACTATTCCCTCATCTTTTTTTGTGCCCCACTTCAATGAAAGACTCTGATGATCGATCCAAACCACTTTGACACTGGAGGGGTCACTTTCTGTGTCATGACTGATTGATACTAATTGCAGAGAGATCTGCCACCGTCTGCTCTTTTTTTAGGTTAGAGCTTTAAAGAAATGAGAACATCTGTTGAGCCGCTTCGGTTTTAGGTGGTTTTGTTTTTAATTATTGGTGCACAGATCGCCTTGTACGTGGGGCCGTGAAGGTAGCAAGTTCTGTTCTAACAGGAAAACAACTGTTTCCAAGGTATCTTCTCACCCTCTGAATGGTTGCACTGGGAGGAGTTTCATCAATTTTTCTGACATTTAGAGGAAATAAAAACTCCTGATCAGAGTTCTGCAGACAGCATATCGTGGAATCCTCCATGCCCTTTACACTACAATTACTTCTTTGTGATTCTTTCAAATGTCCCCTAATAGCAGTAGGCCTGGTTGAAACTGTCCAGTTTTGGCTCATTGGGGTTTAACATTTTAACTGCAAATGTATAAACGTAAAACATAAAAGAATGTGCATTGATTTCATCTATCTAAAAATATATGTTGAGGCCTTTTGTTTCATGTGGCTAATACTACCTGACAGAGCTTTCCCAAGTTACAAGTATAAATATTATAAGGTGAAAATAACATTAAGCAAAACAAGTCACTTAATAACATAATAAAAACATCAATGTTGATATTAGGAAATTCTTAAGAAATATAAGCTTAGCCCAGCAACGTATCAAAAATAAATATACCATGGATATCTAAGATTTGTACTAGGAATAAAAGAATTGCTATAAAATTGCAAAATCAATTGGTATAGAAATTCATTAGCATTAAAATAAAAGAAACTATATGATTGTATTAGTAAACACCAACAGTTTTTGAAACATCCATCACCCTTTTATGATATAAACATCAGCACAATAATATGTTAAAAGGAATTTTCTCAACCTGATGATTATGAGCCAGAGAAATGGCTCAGTGGTATAAGCATC
The DNA here is from genome assembly GCA_004027165.1 of Ctenomys sociabilis. Taxonomy (NCBI): domain Eukaryota; kingdom Metazoa; phylum Chordata; class Mammalia; order Rodentia; family Ctenomyidae; genus Ctenomys; species Ctenomys sociabilis. Next base: position 3,340 of record PVKA01031059.1, read on the forward strand.
TGTAACGCAAGCATAAGGTCTCCAGTTCTATCCCCCACACCACAAAATAAACAACACAAAAAATCAAATTTGCCAGATTCAACCTGATGAATAGTATCTATGAAACCACTACAACTCCTGTTATAATCACTCATGAAAAATAGAAATGCTTTCAATGCTAATATTAGGAGTAAGGTACAGTATCCACTTTTACTCTTTCTATTAGACATTTTACTGCAGGTTCTAGCTGGTGGAAGTAAGCAAGAAAAGGAAATGAAAAGCCTGAGTGTAATCAGCAAGCAGGCAGAAAAGGATTCAGCCTTGCTGAAAGTCAATTTTAGAATTTGCCATACACTTCTGGGAGGTAATCTGGGTACTGTAGGAATGTTGACAAAGGAGTGCTGTGTTTGACGGAGGTCCGTGTGCTGCCAGTGTAACAGCTTTGCTAACGCTACAGTGTAGTAACATTGCTAATTATGGTCAGGCTTAGAGGACCATAGGACATTAGCCAAAATTCTGAGAGGGTGGAACTGCCATCAGTCCTAGAGGCAGTGAGCTGTGATTACTGATACACTTCTGAATTTTCTGGGCACCATTGCTTGAGTGACCTTACCTCATTGCAAATTGATAAAACAAGTTTCCTTGTCCTATTTTTTTTTTGGAACTCAGGCCCTTGTGCTTGCCAGGCAAGCACTTTTTCTTTTTTAAGTTATTGGTCTTTTTATTGGGGAAAAGAAAAAAAAAAAAAAAAAAAAAACACTAGCATTTACAACTTGGAATGGATGTAAATTGTCATTTCTCAAACAGCAATGTTGATGGTTGTGCTGAAGTCCACAGCCACAGCCCACTCTGCTGTCTCCAAGTCATGGTTCATAAGGGTTTAAAAACAGAGTCCAAAGATGCTCCCTTGTAAAAGATTTCTTATTAAAAAATTGTGTGAGCGTGACAGCCTGACACCCATTTCACTTTAGTACAATGCAGACATTGCTAAACCAACGTACATGGGCATGCCACCATGGTGTCATTGTCACCATAGGTTGGAGCACAGGGAGAAAACAGGAGGACCATCCTACCTCTGGGACTGCATGACAAGTTTATCCTTCACCCATTTTCTGTACATCATCCTGAGGTAAACCAATTGTAAATGTGTTTGTTTTCAGCAAACCAGCCATGGCATCTACTTCTTCTTCTTCTACTAACAAATTAAACTTGAACCTATCTGAACAGGTTCTGAATTCATGCTTTTCATTTTTCGATTTTAATACAAATGCTTGATTGTGCTCAATTGTCAAGCTGCATGCATGAAAAACTGGCCAGCCCAGACAGTGTATTAATCATTAGCAAATGGAACATGAAGGAGTCCACTAAGTGCTTCCTTATCATTAAGGTAGTTCAGTTATTTATATTGTAAAACTGATGTGTAGCTTGATCCTTAGGGGACAGGGCCACCAACCAATGCATGCCGATTTTGTGTGTGGACAGAAGGTACTTTTGACATTCAGTTTTGCTGTATAGAGACAGAATGAATAGATGATTTTTTTTTTTTTTTGCAAGAGGTAAGTAAAAGATTCAATTTGATTCTTCTAGAGGGGGGAAAAGTAGTTGAAAGTAGGCCTTCATTTTGCAGTCATCATCTGTATGAATTCTTCGTAGTCGACTTGCCCATGTCTGTCAATATCTGCTTCTCTGGTCATGTCATCTACTTCTTCAGCTGTTAGCTTTTCTCCTAAGTTTGTCATGACGTGACGTAGCTCTGCTGCCCTGATGTACCCATTCCCATCCTTGTCAAAGACTTGGAATGCCTCACGGACCTCTTCTTCGCTACCTGTATCTTTCATTTTTCCAGCCATCCTAGATAAAAATTCTGGGAGGTCAGCGGTGCCATGACCATCAGCATCCACTCCGTTGATCAGATCCTGCAGCTCAGCTTCTGTTGGGCTTTGACCCAGTGACCTCATGACAGTTCCTAATTCCTTTGCTGTGATGGTGCCATCACCATCTTTATCAAATAGGGAGAAAGCTTCCTTGAATTCAGCGATTTGCTCTTCAGTCAGCTGATCAGCCATGGTGCGAGCGAAGGGAGGCAGAGCAGAGCGCGCCAGGGTGGATGCACAGCGCAAGGGCTGTGACGGCAGGGGCGCCTCGACTTCAAGCGCTGCTAAAGCGCGGTGTGCGCTCGCCGGGTGCTGTGCCGCTGCCGCCCGCCCCGCCGCCCGAATGCGAGTAAGGGCACCGCGCCCACGAGACGCCCAGCGCCTCTGTCCAGGCAAGCACTTATTACACTGAGCTATCTCCCCCGTCCTGTCTTAATGTTTTTATAATTTGGAAATATTTACTTAAAATATGTTTGTATAATAAAAGTATCCTGGATTTGCTTTAGTAAATTCTAATTAATAGCAAAATGGATATCAAATATATGTATCATTTTCTCCTATTTTCCTGTACCTAGTGATAATCTGATGCATGTTCTTTCAGTCTTTTTTTTTGCCTTTGCTATCTTTGCTGTAAAAATTTTTCTTGATTAAATACAATATTGTCTCATAGCAATGGTGCACTCCTTTGAGAGCAGGGCAGCAGAATAATAGACTTACAAAAATGCAACTATGCATCATTTGCTTATTTGGAAGCTCCTGAAGCTAGCTGTAGGTCCCTCTCCGTTAATGGGAGATTGTGCAAATTTTTATGAGTTAACAATTACTCTAAATATGTTTTTTTTTTTTTAGGAAAACTCTGTGTTTATATAATCAGCTGAGTGTCTGCACACAAGATAGGAGTCTTTTCTCTTAACTTCGAACATGATCTTTTAAGAAAAGAATTCAATAGGAAATTCTAAACTGCATTCTGTGTGATGAATTCCTGATCTGCCTTTTTTCATATTTTGAACGGTTTTAGTGAGATATAATTTAAAGTACACAGTTTAATGTTTTTATTATGCTGACAGGTATGTGTAAGCATCAGTGTAGTTAATTTTATAAAATATTAATCGCTTCAAGAAAAAAACCCTATATGTTTTAGGTGTTACCAATAATTCTCCATTAAAGAAATTCCTAAGTAATAGTAATTTTAAGATCTCTAAAGAACTGTGAATTTTTTTCCCCCAGTATTTAGGGCAAGGTCTACAGGGACTCACTATGTAGATCACACTCATAGTGATCTTCCTATTTTCACCCTCCCAACAGCTGGGATTACAGGCACATGGCGCCATGCCCATTTTCAATCACCTCCTCAGCTCGCCCCTTGGGTGGGGCCAGCATGACATGCAAGTGATCAAACCCAGGCCACTGCACTCTGCCTAATCAGGCACTTTAGTCTGCTGAGCTATTAGGCCAGCCCCAAGAATTACGATTTTTAAATATTTGTTATGCATGAAGTAATATGATCTTCTGAGACTGACTTTTTTAAAGTTGTCACAATAAGATCCACCCATGTAAGACTGTGCATTCATATTTCATTATGTTTTGAGGTTGAGTAATATATCATATGAATGTTGTATGCTTTGTTTATGTACTCAGTTCATAGATATCTGACTTATTTCCAGCTTTCGGGCATTATGAAAATACTTTAATTAAAATTACTGCACATGTTTTTTATTGAAATGCCTTTATTTCACTTCTTTTGTATAAAAACAAGGATTAAACTGCACATGGTGAAATGTGATTATAATCCCAGGAATCTTGTAAGCTGAGGTAGAAGGATAACAAGTTCAAGCCCGGCCTCAGCAATGAAGAGACTAGGAAGAACTTGTGTCAAAGAGGATATGAAAATAAAGTCTAATTCCCAAATACTGTTTTCATGCCACATATTGTTTGTATGTAAACTAATAAGTTTTTAGATATTCATGGCCTTCAGAATTACATATGCATGTATTGCTATTGAAAAATAGTGCTAAAACTATGGTTCAAGCAGCAAAAATAAATTTAAGGGTTCAAATGTAAGAGTTTAAGAATAGAATGACCTTCCTATAACATAATAGTGGTAATCACTGAAAACCATGGATTATTAATTAAAAAACCTCTTACAAGACCAGTGGTATTTGGATATTTCATAGATATCACAGTTTTTAAAACAGTTTCCTGTATCAATAAATATATGCCCATAGTGTACACTCTGCACTTAAATATGTTACTCTGTTAACTAAAGCTTCACAGTTGTATGACATATGATCTAGGAGCTCTGTTTCTGAGTACTTTTTTCCACACCATCATATCCACTGCTTGAGCAAACATTATTATTTCATTTTGATGAATCAAATAGCTTCCAACATGAGCTTTTTTTTTTAATCTTATCAATAATCTATGTTCAAAAGTCATGATTTTTTAAATGATTATTCCTTTTTGTTGTTTAATATTCACCCATATTTTCTCATTTTGGTATGTATTCAACAAATATATTAATGGGCATTTTACTCTTGCTGCCCCACTGAGAGGTTGTAGCCATATTGATCTTTTTCTGGGCTTGACAGTGATTAGGAACTTGATTTTCTTTTGTTCCTTTTTTCTAATTATTGTTCTCCCTCCACTGAAGCTAAGCTACAATGCAATTTTTTTTCTTTGGTCACTATATTCAGGGTTCCTTTTTCCCTGCTATTTTCTTGTCAATGAATACACAGCAATTGCGGCCCTGCTATGACCAAGCAATGTTTTAAACATTTTAGGTCTGTGCATACTATAATTTTGTGCGATTTTTTACAATTTCTAATTATGGTGTTGACTTCTTGCTTTCACTCTCCAGTCTCCTTGGCAAGAGTTGTCTTTCTTGTTTCCTGCAGTTCTTGTACAAAGTACAATGCCTAGCCACACAATAGGTACTCAGCAATAGATAATGCTTTCAAGCAATGAAACATTTTATGGCTGTATAAATACAGCCTTTGCACAAGCTACCTTAAGAGCCAACATGAAACAACGTTATGAGCAAGAGTTATCCATCCAGAACATACCGAATCCTCATGCTTCATGATGGCATCTGCAGGGTTAGCTCATTGTATGATACTTTTAATATTGCTGAAAGCCATTATCTTTATGCACTAATTTGTTCTTTCTTTTATTTTATTTAGCTTTTAGTGGGTAGCCATTGAATATAATTTGTTATTTATTATTTTAAAAGCCTGGACCATTTTATGTATTTGTTACAAGGTCTAACTATGCAGCTTGGATTCAGTGATCCTCCTGTTTTCAGCCTCTCCAACACAGTCCTGTGCCACCGCACTGGGTCTGGGTGGATGCTTCAGTTCCCCAGTAGTGAGGCTGGTTCAGCATGTAGTGCCAGGGATTGAGCCCTGGTCCTCACACTTATCTAAGCAGGCACTTAGTCCACTGAGCTATCTTGCCGGCCCAAAGACTGGAGATTTTGTTAATTGCCCATAAGAAATATTTCCTCGCAATTCACATTAAATTTGTGATATATCGGGCAAATAATGATAATAAATTATATAAAAACCATGCTGATATGGGAAAAGACTGTGCTTTATTGCAGTGAATGACTCTGGTGTAGTCAGAATATTAATGTTGGCAGACAGACAGACTTTGAAGCTGAGTTGCAACAATGTATTGAACTTTTTTTCAAACTGGGAAATGGCTTATACTTTCTTCTCTAGCTTATAAATCCAATCACTTTCCTGAACATCTGGCTGTATGCAATCCTTTCATTTTAGACATAATTTTAGCCTTAAAACTTTGAGATTCTTTACCTATTCTTTCAAACCCCTACAACAATGGTAGAAATCAGCTTTTTTTTCCCTCTGAACTGCAGCAAAAATAAATTTAAGTCAAAGAAGATCAAGGGATGGATCTTCTTTTAGAAACTTAGGCCTCTGAGGAGCACAGTGGTTTGGATATTTGTAGATTCCATGGAAGGTATAGATGATGTTAGCAGAAGCATTTAATGGTAGCAGAAACATTTGATAAACTTATTACAGATTTGAAAAAAATGGTGGAATGCTGGGCATTTGAGTTTGAGTAAAAGTCGTATGTTGGCACCAAAATTTGTGCCCAATTTAACAAAATATTAATGTGGAATATTTAAATAAGAAAAGATTTATTTTGCTGAATTCAAGTACCTGAAAAACTATATATGTGTATACAAAATAGGATAGATATACAGCTACTATCTCTTAGTTCAATGAAAAGAAAGATTTGTGCTAATGCTGTTTATGTTGCAGGCAGCAGATTTAGATAGAAATATTTTTTAGGCAGTCAGTTAGGGCCAGGCCCCCCAAAGAAATAATAACAGGAAACAAGATGTCTGCAACTCTGGGGAGGAACTGAGGCTCCTGCTGTGAACCAGACCTAAACGACAAAACAGATGCTAAAAGAGTAACACTAGAGATTGATATTCTAAATAGGTAGCGATCACCTGAAAAGACCCAAGTGAGTTACTAGCCCAACCCCCAAGGGGAAAAGACCCTGTCCCCTATTCATGCCTGCTCACTACTCACTTCCCCATTTGGTCCTGGGCCTAATCAACTTTACCTGAACAATGGCGCTTGTAATCCCGTTGGTTGATTACGGTTTTTTCCCACCCCACCTCCGCCTAAGCGAGACCCCTTCTCTACTTTAGTCCCACATGGTTTTGCCCTATAAAAATACCCGGAAAGAGGCAGCTTCTCAGGCAACCTGCTCGGGACCCCTTTCTGTCCCTCTCCGACAGAATTTTTTCTGTCCAATTAAGTTTTTTCCTCAACCTCCATTTGTTCCTAAAATTCATTCTTCAGTTTTAGAGAACACGAACTCATCAAGGTCAGGTTGGGAGTTTTACTTCCCTGTATCATTTAGACAAGAGACCATGTCTGCATCTTGTGTTGTGATTAACTACTATGCAGATAATATGCAATGTATTAATTACTATAACTATCCTATTAATTGTTTTGAAACTGTCTCATTGATGTTTTTCTCATTAAAATTAATGAAAAATTTTTAAAAAGTTGATCATGTTGGAAAATATTTATCATAGTATCAAAAAACATAAAAATTTCCAACATGAGGAAAGAAATCTGAGCTTTGCTTAGTAGTACACTTTGTAAGTATAGAAAAGTGTACAGAAGATTGTCTTGTGTGTGGTATGACTACTACTGACTTAAACAAATATTTATGTTTGAATATTCCCACTGCTTAAGTTACTTTGGCTTCCCATAAAATGGATAATATCCTGGAGAGAACTGTTAACATCAAAATGAATTCAGTGGTCACATTTTTAAATCCTCCATTTTAGCAATCATGTTTAAATTGTACCTTATATGGCTGTGGGTACATACATAAGCACACAACTGCATACACAAGCACACATATGGGCATACTTAAATCATTTATATGTAAGTGTGATGTAACATTGTGTAATTTTATTGAAATGATAAAAAATAAAAATGACAAGCACTTTATGAATAGAACAGTTTAGGAATGAGACTCTCTTGGAATATGATATTTAGAAGTCAAATGCAGGGCTGAGGAGATAGCTCAGGTGAATAAGCACTTGACTGGCAAGCTCAAGGGCCTGAGTTCAATCCCTGGTTCCTCCAAAAAAAAAAAAAAAAAAAAAAAAAAAAAAAAAAAAAAAAAAAAAAAAAAAAAAAAAAAAAAACAAAAGGAGTCAAATGTTTTTATTAAGTTGATTTTATCTGATTAGCAATATTTTTGGTCTTTTAAAAATGGCTTTCAAGCTCTTTTGACAATGGAAATAACCCTATTACTCATCTAAAGTCTGATACAAAATTAAATCATCTAGAATATTAACATTCATTAAATATATTGTATAGTTTCACTTATTTACATATAAATAAGTAGCGTATTTTTAAATTTTACAAAGAAACAATATAAATGTCTGAATTTGTACATAAGGAATTTACTGTATATAGTAGGAAAAATGAATATTCAATAGTCATATTAATCTCTATATCTACAGTCAGGCTTATGGATAAGTTAACTATAATCCTCAACCATTTATAGTATTAATTTCTAAATATCGAAATATGTATTTTATCATAGGTTAGCAGTAGAGCCACACTGAATATTTCCTAACAGAAGTTTATGTCAGGAATATATTGGATGTTATTAGAGCACATACTTTAAAAGCAATTATCATTTTTTATTTCAAAGAGAATGAAAATAATAAAATACACATTGGAAATAGTATAGAATTTCAAAAACAAGCTGATAGGTATTCCACAATGGTTTTTATAATGCATATTATCATGTTCAAAGTAGTTGTGTAAATTACCAGACATAGTCATGCAAAATTGCTCAAAAAGTTAAGCATTAAATGTTTCTTTCAATAAACCAATAGAAATTAGTAGTACAATATTAATTGAGGTGGAGACTAAGTAGAAAATATGGAAGATATAACATGAAACTTATAAATTATGAAAAAGTAATATTGTGAGCTATAAAATCTCATTGAGAAATATATAGAAATAACACTTTTTCAGTTTAAAGGCCACACAATTAACATATTTCTGCCGTAAAAATCACTGAACTATACTTTGAATAGGGTAAATCCTGTTGCTTTGAAGATTTGTTTTCCTTCAATCAGCTCAAGAATTAAAATGAAGTTGAACTGTCTTTTAGGAATCTATAAATTATTTGCCTATTAAGCCACAGTGCTCTACTAAGAAACAGACAACAAAATTTACAAAATGCCCTATCCCTCCTTTACTGCAGAAATAGTTGTATTTTATACATTTATAATTGCAACTTCATGTAGTTTATCTACTCTTGAGTATAAAAACAATAACTATATTTTCAAATATTTCTTAATATATCTATTATTATATTGGCATAGATATGTGTAATCATCTCATTTTTTAAAAAATGTATTGGTTTTTACAGGATTTCTCTAGGCAGCTTGGATTCATAGTGATGCCCCTGCTTTCAGCCTCCCCAGCGCTGGTACCACCAGGCCTGGACTCTGTGGCTGTCTCAACCAACCCTGCCACGGCCTGCACCTGCACCACGCACGTGCTTCAGTACACTGAGCTATCTTACTGTCCCCTGTTTGAAGTAAATTTTATAAATTATTTTGTAAATGTTTCCCTCTGTAAGAAATAATTGCGCTTGCAAATCAAAAATGATTATCCAACATTCAGTAAACAAATCCATTCCCTTTATACGCTGCTCAGAACAGACTAAAATATAACTTCTTGTATTTCATAACTGTTCACACTAGTGACATTTTCTGGAACAAACAATAAACTTTCTCTTTGGAAGAGCTCAGGTCTTGTGCATCTGAGGAGGATGAACACAGATTCCTCAGTTTTCTGCTTGTAGCATTTTTGTGGTCTGCTTGTGGCATTCTTAATGTTCCTTTATTTTCGAGCTCATCAGCCTCCTGGTGATCCTTTCATACTTTAATTCTGGTGTTTCTACTTCCCCTTGACAACATAAAAATCACAGTGTTCAATATGATTTTTTGTGACAATATTGAAAATGACATAATTTTCAGTTGTTACTTACACCCTATTCTTTAGTTATAAGTAGATCATAGTTAACTAAAATTCCCATGTCAAAAATTTATGTAAATTATTATAAATCATTTGCCTAATGTGTATTTAAACAACATAAACCCTGTATATTCCTTGAGTAAAATTGCTTAACATAGCTGTCTAATTAAGAACATCCACAATAGGACAAATATATATTTTTATGTTTTTTTCCAGTTTTCCAAACAACATAATACAATATCTGACAACTACAACTTAAAAGAGAACAGGTTAATTTTCTCTCAAATGTTCAGTGGCTGCAGCTCATTGTTTTCCTCTCCAAGGCAGAAAGACAAGATACACATGTCATGGAGGTGGAGAAACAGAGAAGGGAGGAGGCAAGAATAAGAAAGGCTCAGGATATAGATCAGCAGTGCAAGCACTTGCCTGGCAAGTGTGACTCCTGAGTTCAATCCCCAGTACTGTAAAAATAAATAAATAAATAAACTTTTCTAGGTTATACTTCTAATGACCCATCTTTTCTACCCAGACCTAAACACCAAACTTACAACTTTAGGTCTAAGCCATAGATTTGTAACCCTAACTTGTGCTATCTCATACAAAGAAGGGCTCAGGCCCATCTCATAGTGTAAAACACATATAGTACAACTCTACCTGGGAGCCCCGGTGAAAATTAAGAAAAAAAAAAGAAAGTTAGATGCCTCTAATTAAAAAGGCATAGGATAAACAATTTCATTCTAAATGGGAAGAATAATGAAAAAGAAAGAAAGTCAAAATGAGAACAAAACCCAATAGGACAAAATGAAGTCACTCAGCTCTTTGCCCAGCACCAAGAACAAGTTGTAGAAGCTGTGAGTTTCAAAACTCTTGGGCAGATTAGCTCCTAGGCTTCATGCTCACAACCCATATGCCCTTTCCTTTGTGCTGGGTATGCTGGTTTCCTGCAGTTTTCCTCAGGAGATGTTCAATATTATTGGCATCTAAAACTTCCTGGGGTATCCAATTCACTTTAAGCTTCACTCTCAAAGTCCTTTTACTCCCCTTACAGAGACACATGGACCTTAATGACATTACTACAGAGGTCCCCATAACTGCACAATTCTTGCACTCTACAGACCTACAAAACAGGCACTATTTTGATGACATTAAGACTACTTCCAGTTGAAACAATAGTCAGAGCCCATGGGACCATGGCTGCAGTGGCCTTTGGGTACCAGGGTATCTGAGCACAGTAAAATGAATCATAGTGAACCAATGCTTTGAGGGTCTGTTTGAGGAAACATCCTAAGGATTTTCTTCTCAAATGAATGATTTATAATTTTGTGCCATGAGCCTGTATTTTGCTCATTTCTGACAGTCCTGAAAGATACTTCTTCATTTTATCCTGAAGGCAAAAAAGCTTGGTTTTCTAAATGCTGAGATGGTAAATAATCTCTCTTGTGGACTCAATTTTTCATCATTTTCTTTCTAAAGAAATTTCAAACTTCTGACATCTGCTTGCTGCTCATAAATTTTACCATATATCTGATTAAAGTAGCTGGGCTGCAATGAATTTTTCACAGATTAGTCAGTCTTTCTTCCATTCATAGCCTACCTCTCCTGTAAGTCTCAGGAATTAGGCAAAATGTATACTAAATTTCTGCCTAAACAAAAGACACATATTCTCAGGTCCAATTGCCAGTGGAATCTTTTGAAGCTCCTAATCCTGGCATGTATTGTCAGGATTCTTATAAGCCACCTGGTCTTCTGACCTCTTGCCACCATCACATATCATGAGCTACTCAGGACAGTCTAATGTCAGAGTCTACAAGCCCTCCCCAGTCTGGTTCAAGACAGACAATTCTCTATACATTCTGTAACTCAAGAATCAAATGACAACACACAAGCCCAAAAATGTGAAGCGCTTTATCTTAGCTGGTACCCAGCGGCACCCCCTAAGTCCAAAAGACAGAGAGGCACGCTGAGTACAGAAACAGGGCAGCATTTAAACCCAAAAACCACAAAACTGGGAGTTTGAGCAAGCAAGTCACAGAAGCCAATAGCAAGTGTTATTTGTAACATGGGCTGGCCGAGGGCCACTTTAGGGAACAACATTACCAATCCTAATAAAGGGGCTGGCCGAGGGCCACTTTGAGGAACAACATTAACCAATCCTGATAAAGGGGCATAGCAAATCTTGAAACCCAGGATGTGGTGGTCCGGCAGTTCTTGGCACTCCGGATGTTACCCAACTTTGTGGTTGGCTACTTCTTGGAATTTGGGGGAGTTGGGAGGGGTCGGCGCATACAGAACAGGAACATGGTGCAGTTAGGAGGCAACAAGATGGAGTCAGTTCTGCCAGGGCATAGCAGTGTTATCTCCTGGCAAAAGTGCCCCCACTCGGTAGCCCCCTTTCTGTAGGGTATAACATTCCCCACTGCTTTCAGTAGCTGAGTCAAATCATTGACTCACTTGTTTGATTGGATGTTGCCAGTGGTTGCCAACCCTGTGTTTTGAGTATCATGAGCTTAACAGATTGGATCCAATTGGAAACAGATTGGACTAATTTACTGATGATGCATGGTCCCAGAGTGGCCAGGAGTAGAACTGTGACTAAAGGGCCAGCAATGCTAGTTAAGAGGGTAGTCAACCAAGGGGAGAAGTTAAACCATCTTTGAAACCAATTTTGTTGGCTTTGTCTCAATTTTTCTCTGTCTAATAGTCTTTGTTTTATTTCTGCCATATTTTGTCTAAAGACACCTGAGTGGTTAGTATATAGGCAACATTTTCCTCCCAAAGCCAAGCATAAACCTCCTTCTTTTAGGAACAATAGGTCTAGACCCCTGTGATTTTGTAAAACCATTTCTGCCAATGAACTAAGAGACTCTTCTAATTTAGACACCGAGTTCTGTAAGTTGGCCAGATCTTTATCAATTTGTTCACTGAGCCATTTAAAGTTTTGATCTCCCACTACTAGGCCTGCAACCCCTAGACCCAGGGATCCAGCAACTCTGAGACCAAGCAACATAGGCACAAGTATAGGGTTGGCTCTGGCAAATCTGCCCCCTGTTTCAAAATGTCTTGAGTCCCTCTTCTAAGGAGTACCAGTATGCCTGGGGTAGGATATGAACCAACACACAAAACTCTGGGATTTGGGTGAAGGGGCAATGTTAGAGGCAAGGGGTTATTCCCCCATGAAGGCAAGCAAACCAAGTTCCATTTAGGGCCTCTATTAATTGATTGATTGGATAGGTCTGATTATAGATAGGGAAGGTACATTGAGGTTGACATAAGGGGGAATAAAGATCATTGGACAGGAGGCATCCATGAGAGACAAAACAAGGGCCTGGGATAGGGAGGACATCATCTAAGGTTAAGGGAGGTTTTTGGTGGTGTTGAGCACAATGTGGCAAAACTAGGGTGGTATTTATGAACTGAGACAGATTATAAATCACAGGAGTGCCTGAATATAAAGAGGGATTGGGGGAAAGACAAAGCCAGCATTCATTGGCAAGGTTTGGGTTACTTAGGTTGAGAAAGGTAAAGACTATTTTTAGGGGGAGAAGGGGATCGCGTGGGTCTAGAGGAGTGGGGGGGTTCTAGGAGGAGAGGAAGAGGTAAGGGGGGGAGCTGCTTTAGTCTGATCTGTTTCAGCTATTGTTTTTCCTTTTGATAACCCTTTTTTATAATTATCTTTTTTTAGCAGGAGCCTTTTTAGGTTGGGGCTTAGGGATAACAGGGGAAGTTTTAAACCTGTTGGTAACTGGAGTGGTTTTGGGGGTGGTTATGTCTTGTCGAAGCTGGGGGGCTGGGACAGGGCATTGGGGCCCATTGGGTGGTACAGATGTCTTAGTGGGTCTGATGCAGAGGGGACATACTGGATAGTGAAGGTCCGACCAGCATCATACCCAGCCACACATAGGCAGGTGCCGTAGTGTCTCCCTTGATAAAAGCAGGCAGGAGAGTTGGGGCAGCTGACCAATGAAATAACCATAGGGTTACAACTTCCCATCAAACATTCATTGGGGGGGGGGTTTCCTCGGGTCACCTTAATATAGTCATCGTTTCACCCCTATGGAGCAATAGACTCCCAGCCCCATACAAAACAGAAATGTTGACTTTCTCTCTTTTTGCCACAATAATAGGTGTTCCAACCCACATGGAACCCTACTGACTGCTGTTCTTTGAGCAAGGGTTTTTGGATCTGAGGACAAATGCATCATTCGGTGGTTTGAAGGTTTTTTTGGGCTTGATGGGTATCACACCATGGAGCAGTGGAATGACATGACTTTACAGGTATGCTGGGCCAGGGGTTTAGGAGTCTACATAAGTCTACCTTGAGGATGTCTCCCGAGGAATTTTTGGTCATTAATTCTCCAGTGTCATAATCAGTTATCCAGAGTTCGCCTCTGAGGGCCTGATGGGGGTTTTTACTTAGTCCGCCAAGGAGCCAAAGCAGGTTTAATAGCAATATCATGAGCATTTTTGAATTTTAACTTTTAAGGTGTTAGCGGGGTTTTTAACAAAAGTCCACTTATCTGAGTCCTTAGGTTCTTGGTCAGGTGGTGGCAGGGTCTTGAAATGGCTGTGATGAATCCAAGCTGTCTTGCCGGCAACCTTGATGGCAGTTGGTGTGCTGATCACAGTGTAAGGCCCTTTTTGCTTCAGGCGCTTAAGCAGCACTTGATCTCCTGGCTCAGCCGCGTTGAGAAGGCCAAGCTTTGGAGGGGCAGGGGCAGAATGTTGCTGGCGGAAGACCTTGTGGATGGAGGTCAACAGCAGTTGGAGGACCTGTAGGGACTTAATTAGATCTTGGTTAGCCAACTTGGCAATTTTTTCTTCCACTAGACGGGGCAGAAGGGGGGGGTGGTCTCCCAAACATGGCCTTAAAGGGGGATATTCCTGAGACATAAGGGATGCATCGAGCACGCAAAAGAGCAAAAGGAAGGAGATTCACCCAGTTCTCGCCAGTTTCAAGAAACATCTTAGCCAAAGTTGACTTAAGTGTCTGATTCTTGCGTTCTACCTGGCCTGAACTCTGGGGCCTATAGCCACAATGTAGTTTCTAATCTATTTGCAGTGCCTGAGCTAATTTTTGGGTAACTTGGGCTATAAAAGCCAGGCCATTGTCAGACCTCATGGATAAGGGCAGGCTGAATCTAGGAATAATTTCTTAAATAAGCTTTTTGACCACTACGAGAGCAGATTCAGACTTTGTAGGGAAAGCTTCAGTCCATCCAGTGAAGGTGTCAATCATGATCAGCAAATATCTGTCGCCTCCTAATCCTGGCTTACTGAGTTCAGTGAAGTCAACTTCCCAGTGTTCACCGGGGGCAGTTCCTCAGTACCGCACAGTGTCTATAGGCTTAGAATGTTTTGGATTTACTTGTATGCACTATTTGCATCTGAGGCTGGACATGTGAGTTTGCTTGGTCAACCTAGGGATAAAATATCGACCTCGGAACAACTCGGCTAGTTTGGATCCCCCGAGATGGGTGGCTTGGCGAGCTTGTTGAATTAATTCTCTTCCTAATGCCTCAGGTATTAAGATTCTCTTATCTGGTAGCTGGTACCATTTATCAGAGTCACTGGGCTCAGCATTTAGCTGTGAGGCAAGATGTAAGTCACTTGAGCTATAAATTGGATCAGAGATGGTGGGAGGCATTAACATATATACTTTTGAGTCCAATTTCCCCACTGCTTTTAGTGTGGCTTCTCGGGCTACATGATCAACCAATTGGTTTCCCAGAGATATAGGCTCTTGGGCCTTGGTGTGAGCTTTGCAGTACATAATGGACACCTTTTGTGGCAGCCAAATGGCAGCCAACAAGTCTAAAATCTGAGGGGCGTTCTTGATCTTTTGTCCCCCTGATGTCAGAAGTCCTCTTTCCTGGTAAATTGCTCCATGGACATGCACAGTAGCAAAAGCATATCTGCTGTCTGTGTAGATGTTTACTCGTTTTTTTTTTTTTTTGTTTTTTGTTTTTTTTGTCCCAGGACCAATGCCTGGGTCAAAGCAATCAGCTCAGCCTTTTGTGCTGACGTTCCTAGCTCTAGTCCTGATGACCAGGACTTGGTCATGTGTGGTCACCGCTGCCCCCGCCACTCGCTTACCTTCATGAATGTAACTACTACCATCAGTGAATAGGGTGATCTCCGCGTCCTGTAGAGGTACATCCATCAGGTCTTCACAAAGGCCAGTGATTGTTTCAATAGTTGGTACGCAGTCATGGAATGTCAGGTCAGGATCATCATCCAGCAGGAGTGTCACCAGGTTGAGAGAAGTGGCTTCTTTAAATTGGACTGAGCTGGGATCCAACAGCAGGGCTTGATAATGTAGGATGTGTGCATTTGTCATCCATTTATCAGGGGGAGTCTTAATGAGAGTTTCCAAGGCGTGTGGGGATACCACCTTGATCAACTGACCAAATGTTAGCTTCTTTGCTTCTCAGGTCGGCAATGCTACAGCTGCAATCATGCGGAGGTAAGAGGGCCATCCTTTTGCTACATTGTCCAGCCTTTTGGAGAGGTAAGCAATTGGTCTGTTCCATGGCCCCAGATCTTGAGTTAGGACTCCTTTTGTAATTCCCCTTTTCTCGTCCAGGATCAAGGTAAAAGGCTTTTGCAAGTTGGGGAGGGCCAGAGCAGGAGCCTCAACCAGGGCTTGTGTTAAATTAGCAAAGGCCCGGTTTTGTGAATCTCCCCAAACTAAAGGGTCTTGGGTGGCTCCAGTCAGTGTCTCATATAGGGGATGGGCCAATTCTGTAAAATGGATAATCCATAGATGACAGTATCCCACCACACCAAGGAATTCTCTTACCTGGCGTTTATTGGTTGGTGTTGGGATCTGCAATATTGCTTGTACTCTGGCAGGCAACAGAGTGCGCTTTCCCTCATGTATCTGATAGCCAAGGTAGGTCACTTGCTTGCAGCACAGTTGTGCCTTTTTAGCAGATACTTGGTACCCCAGATTGGATAAGGTTTCAAGCAAGGCCTGAGTCTCGGTGACACAGCTCACATAGAGCTCTGTGGCCAATAGGAGATCATCCACATATTGGAGGAGAGTGACCCCAGGGTGGTCTTCCCGGAAGCTGAGGAGGTCTCGAGATAGCGCCTCATCAAAAAGGGTGGGTGAGTTTTTGAACCCTTGGGGGAGCCTAGTCCAAGTCAATTGTTCAGTGACCCCACTTTGAGGATCTGTCCATTCGAAAGCAAACAAGGGTTGACTTACTGGAGCAACAGTAAGGTAAAGAAGGCGTCTTTTAAGTCCAATACCGTGTACCAGATGTGATGAGGTGGTAGAAGACTCAGGAGGGTGTATGGGCTTGGCACCGTGGGACGGAGGGTGACCACTCAATTGTTTACCTCTCGGAGGTCTTGCACTGGTCTGTAATCTTGTGTCCCAGGTTTTTGGACTGGAAGCAATGGAGTATTCCATGGAGAGACACATGGTTTTAGTATCCCTTGTTGTTTAAAGTGGGAGATGTGGACAGTTATTCCTTTTCTAGCTGCCAGACTGATGGGATATTGTCTCTGTTTTATTGGGGTGGCATTTGACAAAAGCTCAATCACTAGGGACGTTTGATTTCTCATGAGCCCCGGGGGGTTATGTTCCGCCCAAACTTTTGGAATTTCTCGGATCCATTTGTGGAGGAGATTATCTCCCTCCATATGGTTATTCTCTTGTTTTTCTGACCCAAGTAATAAATGTCCTTCTCCTATTGGAGAAGGACCAGAACCTTAATGGGTGGAGGGTCTTCTCCCAGGGTGATTTGAGGTGTCTCTGTTTGGAAGCTCAACTGTACTTTGAGTTTGTGTAACAAGTCTCTTCCCAGCAGGGGTCTGGACAGTCAGGAGCCCACAGGAAAATGTGGTACATTGTGGAATGTCGAGGTCTGGCCAAGGCGGCTTTTAATTGTTTTACCACCTTGGTCTTACCTGTAGCTCCTATTACCTTAATGGTCTTTCCTGTGGGTGTCCCCAGGGGCTGAGTTAGGACAGAGTGGGTGGCCCCTGAGTCTACTAGGAAGTTAATTAGTTGGTCCCCAACAGTGAGTGTTAGCTGGGGCTTAGGGGGACTGACAGAGCCCTGACTTTCCTATGCCTGACCAAAAAGGACTTTGGCCTGTTGCTCTAATTTGGCCTTGAGTTTGGGGCAATCTTTTGCCCAGTGTCCCTTTTCTTTGCAGTAGGCGCATTGATCTTTCTCCAGGAAAGGGTGCTTGGAGCCTTGCTGGGAGGCCGGTTTTTCCCCAGTGGCTAGAATACATTCTAGTATTTTAGTCAACTTTTTATCATTTTTTGTCTTCCTTAGATTCTCGTTGGTCAAATACCTTTTTGGGCTATTTCTGTTAACTGATTAAGGGAGAGTCCCTCAAATCCTTCTATCTTTTGCAACTTCTGTTTTATGTCTGGAGCCAACTGGGTTACAAACGCAATATTGATGGCTCGAGCGTTCTCAGGGGCCTCCGGATCTATTGGTGTATACGGTAGGCTTCAAAAAGCCTTTCTAAATAGGCTGCAGGGGATTCAGTGGCCAATTGTCTTACCTCTGATACCTTGGTGAGGTTGGTGGGCTTTCGGGCTGCGGCCTTAAGGGCTCCCAGAAGCAACTGGTGATACCTGTTGAGAGCCTCCTTCCCTCTATCTGTGTTGGGGTCCCAGTTGGGAGGGGAAAGAGGAAAAACAGCATTCTGGTGATCAGTATCAGTGGTTGGAACTCTGTATGGACCAAGGACCGCCTTTTGTGAGGCGGTTCGAATATGGTCACGTTCCTCTGAGATGAAAAGAATCTGCAATAGCTGCTGACAATCATCCCATGTGGGGTTATGACCATAGAATATTCCTTCCATAAGGCTAGTGAGGCCCTGGAGGTCCTTAGAGAAAGGAGGATTTTGATGTTTCCAATTATACAAATTGGTGGTTGTAAAGGGGACATGCATCATCACGGGTTTTTGGCCTGGACCTCCGGGTACCTCACGCAAGGGTAAGAGGAGAGCTGGGATGGTGGAGTCAGGGGAAGGGGAATGATGGTGTCTGCTCCTAGTGTGGGGCGGACTGGGGAGAGGTGAGGAGGGGCGAGGGGACGGGGTGCTTGGGGGGTCTTGGGCCTGTGGGGGAGGGCGGTAGGGAGGAGGCAAAGTGTCATCATCAGGATGAGAGACAAGGACAACAGGTTGTTTATCCCATGGTGAAGAGTTGTTCTTGACTGGAGCCAGGAGCGCTGGCATGAGGAATTTGCATGCCCAGCACGGCAGGTCATAGATGAGGTCTGTCCAAACTTGGATATAGGTGTATTGATCTGGATGACCGGGCTGACCAAAGATAACCTGTCGAAGGGACTGGACAAGAGAAAGGTTAAAGGAGCCCTCGGGGGGCCAGGAGCCGTTCGAGAGAGCTGGCCATTCCAGCTCACAAAAAGTATGGAGTTTGCCTGGGAAGACTTCTCCATAACCCTTGGCTCGCTTTTTAAAAAGGGGAAAGTGGTCAAGAATCAGGGACAGGGGAGTAGAAGACTTAGAAGAATGTTGGCCCATTATGTCAAGGGGTATATACACGAGGACAAAAAAGATGAAAGTGAAACTAAATCCCCACAAGCAAATAGAGAAACGAACGCGGCGTGAGTTTCTGAGAGGATGGAGTGAATGTCTGTCTGTCAAACCAAAAGGGTGCATCAGCTTCTTGTACAATGACAATAACAACGGGAATAAATACAGACACACATATGTGCACAAAGAAAAGCCAAAATACTGAGAACAAAGGTAATGGCAAACAGAGGAATAAAGATGATGCGGGGTTGCATGCAATCTGTGAAGTCAAGAGGTCAAATTAACTTGCCAATTCAAGGAAGCAAAATACTAACCTGCAACAACAGGGAGTTCATCCGACTAGCTAGGAGAAGTTTACGAATGGCTGAATGGGAAAGTCCAAATGAAATCTCAAGGGAACAGGAGACTAATTCAAAACTAGCCCAAACGAAATCTCAGCGACAAGAGACTAATTCGAACGGGATGGTCCAAACAAAATCTCCGAGAGAGAGCTGACTAGTCCAAACAGAACAGTCCAAATCGAGCCTCAGGGAGAAAGGCAGGCTCGCCCAAAGAAATCGAACATAGCCAGAATGAAACCAAGTGAGTGAAGCCGCAGAAACAAAACTTCCCACAAAACAAATTAAGGGAGCTCCGTGGCAGAAGGGACACCAGGTCCGTCTGCCCAAACAAACAAAGTTATGCTGGCATACGAAATAATTTGGTTATTATTTTTTACTTACCGCGTCGAGAAGCAAGAAGAAGAAAATGAGGCCTTTAGGGATCCCGGACGAGCCCCCAAATGTTTTAACTCAAGAATCAAATAACCCCACTCGGTAGCCCCCTTTCTCTAGGGTAGAACAATACATCATACACTGAATGTGTAATATCTCATCAAAAATCATAAGGAAGATAAATAAATACAAAATATGTGATTCAACTCAAAAGAGTAAGCCTATAGAAAGAAAAATAAGCAGCCCAGCTAATAATTTAGAAAAAATAAACTAACACACACACACACACACAAACGCACACACACACAGACAAATACACATAAAACAAAAAAACAGAAAAGAATTTTTTCTTTCACGGATACTCAAACTAGAATGCTGTATGGAGCAGTTCTTATTTCTTAGACAGACGACAGACAGACAGACAGACAGACAGACAGATAGATGATAGATAGATGATAGATAGATAGATAAAATTAAATTTTGTATGACTTGTATAACAGCTTTTATTGATTAGTTGATAATAATAGATAAAGGACAGAGCATGACTGATAATTCAATATACATTGCCAGTCTCAAAAGATAGATGTATGGTTCATTACTTTTTTTTTTTTTTTTTTTGTAGAACTGGGGATTGAACTCAGGCCCTTGCACTTGGCAGAGAAGCATTTATTCTACTGAGCCAACACCCCAGCCCCAATGGTTCATTTCTAAAATATCTCCTTAGTATAATTCTTGGATGTGGGTATAGTTGGAAGAGGGCTTGAACTATTTTAAATGAAAACTGAGTAAAATTCTTTAGGGCCCTTTGATTTCTAACGAAAAAGCAAATGTATATGATTTTTGCAATGTAGTCATTTTATTTTATTTGATAAGACTTGAGAACCAGGAATAATCTATGACAATGTTTTTATTGAGAGTGTTAAAAATAATTAAGTACCTTCTAAAGAAAGGTTTATGTATTATATTTTGGCAGTTTAGGCTCAAAAGCAGAAATTGGAATTCTGTCTCCAGTTGAGACATTGTAAGTATTGTTGAAATGCACTGAAGTACACCTAATGAATACAAGCATGTCATTTTTGTTCAATAATATCTATAATAGTAATAAAATGCAATTTTAAATTGTTTGGAGATTTATATATTATATTAATAAATGAATGTTTACTCAGTCTGGCATAATTTGTTTAACAGATGCATACTTACATTTGTTAATCTTTCTTAATTTAATTTTCTACCCTCTCAAAATTAATCACTTTTATTCCTTTATTTTTTTTTCTGGTTGAATCAGGGATTGAACTCACGTCAGGCCCTTGCCAGGCAAGTGCTTATTCTATTGAGCTATCTCTCCAGCGCTAATTTTATTCTTTTTTAGACATCTGTCTTCACAATCAGATTTTCTATCTATTTATCTATATGGCCATTAGTTGGTACATATATAAATATATATATATATATATATATATGTATATGTATATGTATATCCACATATATTTATATATGTTTAGTTGACTTTCTTAAAAATCATATACTAAAATTTATTTATTATCTATTGTATAATATCCCTTTTATTTACTTTTACTAAATCTAACATAGTATTTGCAAGTAAGAAGACAAGTAAGAGAGGCAAAATTTTTAATCTAGAATTATTAATTTTTAAAACAAGATGACAGCAATGTAATATGTAACAAAACAAAATGCCCTGACTGACTGAGGGGAATGCTGGACACCACAGAAAGGAGAGAACCACGGGCTACATTTCATCTGCACAAACTGAAGCTATATTTTTCTGTGTGATCTTATGAAAATGATCATTGTTTGAACATTTTCCTAAAACCTAAAAATAAATATAGAGATTAAATTATGATAATATCCTGTGTTTAGAAAAGGCAATTGCGGAGAAATGTTAGAAGGCCACAAATGCAACTTGAGAACATCCTGCTCCCCTTTATTTCCTTTGAAGTTGTCTTTATATTTTTATTATTTTTACTTTCCTGTGTAATACAAAATAAAGCAAAAGATTTATATTTTAAATTAGCAATTTCTCACATTTGAGTCAATTTTCCTAAGACCAAGCATATTTTATTTTTTTAATTTGCAGAGAAATTAGGAAGCATTATAATATTTTGCTGCTAGCATACACAATTGAGTATATCTTTCCTGAATGTAATCCAGGAGATTGTTCTTCCAGATGTCCTAGAAACTTGACCAATAGGAGAAGAGCCTAAACAGCATTTTATATCAATTATGTGCAAAGCCCTGCCAATTATCCTCTCATATAATCCACATCAATAACTGAGAAGCACAAAAGATATAAACTCAAACCATCTGCTCTCACTACAGTAGGCTACTGAGAGCTTAGACAATAACTCACATACTAAAATACTGTGATACATTTATCTGGGATCATGCTGCTTAAGTGGGATTTGTGATTAAAAATATTACCACTTTGGCCTATCTTCTATTAGAAAATATGTTTTCTGCTTTTAGGAAAAGCATTGTCATTTCTGTTTTATTACAATAGTAAATTAAAAGAACCAGTGCCAGATACCTATAAAGAACAAAAACTGCAGTTCCACATTATGCTTCACTGTAATTCTTTTTTCCTGTTGATGTTAACAATACTAAAGCTTTTAGAAAGAGAAAAAGGAAAAAAAATAGCCTCCAGAAATTCATTGTTTTGACACCTGCAAAATTTTTGAACCATGTTAAACGCCAAAATAAAGCCCTATCAAAATATAAAATGTGAACCCAAAGTTTATACATGACCTGAAAAAAAGTAGTAAGGTCTACACCTGCATGACAGAGCTGTTATTTAAAGATAATCTAAAGTGACTTTTGTCTAAGCCTTAGAGACATAGCACTGGCATTTGACAAAAATAGATATGATTTTACATAGTATTCCAATAACAGTACAGGAGGTAGAAAATTCCATCCCATTTTCCAAAAGTGTCCTAGTGTTACTTTATACTACACCAGACTTACCAGATCTATCAAGATACCTATATATTCCCCACTTAATGAAAATGTATAAAAAACATTATGTTTCTGATTTCCTGTAACAATCCTCTGCTTCATTTGGAAATTCTCAAATCAGTTTGGGATGAATTAACATTGACAATTTTAATTCTCAAATGCCTCAAAGAGCTGTATTTTAGTATATTACACGACTTCAATAGTACAAATTTATAATCATGGTATGGAGATGATGCTGCTTGAAATATGTTGACGATGGGTAATACATCAATTTACAGTTGATCGTTTCCACTCTTATCATTGAGATTTATATTTTAATTGGAACAAAAATATGCTATTGATGATAGATTTGAATATGGTGTTTAACAGTAACTTTAAATTTATTTATGTATGTGTTACAGGGTCTCACTACACAGCTCAGACTCACAGGGATATCCTGTTTTCAGCCTCCTCAGCACTGGGATTATAAGAGTTTGCTACCACTCCTGATCTTGGCGGCAGGCTTGGGGCAGGGCCAGCATAGCATGTGCGGCCAGGAATCAAATCAGGGTTCCCGGGCTGGGGAGATGGCTCAGTGGGATAAGTGCTTCCCTGGCAAGCACAAGGGCCTCAGTTCAATCCCCGGTTCTGCCAAAATAAAAAATTAAAAAATAAAATAAAATAAAATTTAAAGCCGGGCGTGGTGGCACATGCCTGTAATCCCAGCACTTGGGAGG
>PVKA01031060.1:0-26686 GCA_004027165.1 Ctenomys sociabilis
GAATCACCTGCCGGTCTCAGAGTAGTCTACACAGTCTCAGCTCTGTGCCACAGTAAGTGGCTTGTTAAAAAATTCTAACAGTACCCAGGGTTTGGTTACTCCAGTCGTGTACCATTGAGTGGGTGGTGTTGCTTATCTATAATCCCTGTACTTGGAGGCTGACGCAGGAGGATCCCTGAATTCAAGGCCAATAGGGGCTACAGAGAAACCCTATCTCAAAACGATAATAAAAACCTCAGAAAAACTTACACCTGGTCTGTCATAGCCAATCTTGAAGCAGTGTCAGTTATCAGGTTAGCATTTGGGGAAATGCTGGACAGGCCTAAAAAGTGTTAAGCCTGTAAACATTTGATATTTTCATTTAACTTTGTTTTTAGTTAAAGGCAGTAAATAAATGTTCAGAAATGTAGCTTTTATCTTTATGTGACTTGTTTTACAGAGCTTCGATATGACCTGCCAGCGTTGTACAACTTTCATAAAAAGAAATCAGTAAGTCTCTTGATTCTGGCCTGTCTAGCATTTAGTACTGAAAAACTCTACAAATAATTATTTCTACTGGGGGCCAGGGAGATGGCTCAGTAGAATAAGCTTTTTCCTGGCAAGTGCAAGGGTCTGAGTTCAATCCCAGGGATTGAAAAGTATACTGTTACCAAGTTGCCTGAGTAAATACAGAAAAGCCAGCATGAGAGTAGCTATTATGAAGTTTTTTGAAAAGCCCAACATGGTAGCACATACCCATAACCCCAAGACTTGGGAGACTGAGGCAGGAAAACTGAAAACAAACTGAGCCAATACTCTGTAGTTGAAGATCTTAACAAAAAAGGAACAAACAATTTCTTACTTTTTATGCAGTATATGTTTTTGTTATTTTTTACTAATACAGTCTCATAATACAAAGGCAATTTAGTGGAAGAATCTTCCTTTTTGATATTTTTAGTGGAAGAATCTTCCTTTTTGATATTTGAATCATGTGAACACATAACTATACACTTAAAAAAAAAATGTGTTCGGATAACAACAAAAAGACAAGTTAAAACAAAAACAACAAAAAAATTGTTCTTTTTTTTTTTTTTACAGGTGGACATTCAAGTGGACCTAATTCGGTTTTCTTTTTAAAAGCCTCCAAAGACAAAGCAGCTGTTAAAACCTAAGATGAATAAAAAAAAATTTTCACTAAACTAACTACTGCTCTCCACCATTTTCTGTTTTCTGTTGTTTTGATGCAGGTTCTTCATCCGTTTCTTCTCTTGATCTTTTCGCTGGTCCTATAAAATAAAGGAATTTTTGTTAAATTTGAGGTCAATACTGCCTTATTTTAGTACTGAGCACAATTATTTATTAATAATTATGCAGTAAAAGGCTGGAGAAATAGCTTGGTGGTCCAAGTGCCTGCCTGCCAAGTGCAAGGACTTGGGTTCAATCCCTGGTACTGTATGCCATGCTGGCCCTGGAGCCACGAGTATGCTATGCCAGCCACCAAAACAGTATGGCAGTGCATGCCCATAATTCCAGCACTGTGGAGACTGAGAGGATCATTACAAACTGTGCAGCTAGGCCCTCTACCAAATAAAGATATCTTAAAAAATTATGCTTTAATGCAACTTCCTTAAACCAGTAAGCACATTTCTTTGTTCAGTTCTGCTACTTGCCAAATACCCTGTTGTCTATTTATAAAACAGCATAACCAAAATAAATAATCCAAGACTATAACTTCCACAGAAGAACTGTATCCCTGTTTTCTCCCATTGAAGTACTAACCAGGCCCAACCCTGCTTAAGCTGCTGAGATCAGATGAGATCCGGTGTGTTTAGGGTGGTATGGCCATACACTGTGTCCTTGTTTTCTGTGGTAAGTAATTTCTCATAAAGCACAGATCTTGCAGAAAAACTACTCAAGCACCTAGTTGAAAAAACTTACCAGCTGCACCATTTTCATCATGTTCTTCATCACTATCAAATTTTGTTTTCTTGCCCTGAAACTGTGTTTTTCCTTTACCAGACCCAGGCTGGGCACCTTTATTTCCTTTTCCTTTCCCTTTAAATCTGCGACCTGCAAAGACAGAAGATTTAACAAAGAAAAACTTTCAAATCTGTCATTATTTTTGAATAATTAAAATTTTTACAAAGGAAATGTAAAATAATTATTAATAAAAATCAAGATAGGGGCCAGGGAGATGGCTCAGTGGAATAAGAGCTTCCCTGGCAAGCCCAAGGGCCTGAGTTCAATCCAAGGGGGGGGGGGGGATTCAAGATAAATGACCTTTTGATTTCCATTTGTTTAAAGATTCTTGTTGATCTTCTATGATTTTTTTCAAAGCTTCTTTTTCCACTTCTCCTTCCAGTACTTCCCACGTCACTTCTTTGTTCCTTAATTGTAGGCTGCCATTATTTGCATCTTTGGCTTTATCCAGTGCTTCCTTGGCTTTTTCTTTAAATAGAATTATTCCCTAAACCAAGGACAGAAAGTAAAAGCCATTCAGTTTGTGGGACGTATGTTTACTGTAATGTTTTCATATCCTATAAATGTTTCATGCCATTACTAAAAAAATTTACTGAATACTGAGAAAAGGTATGCTACAGAAGTAAAATAAATGACAGTTACCAGTAACAGGTTATTTATAATATTTTTCTGAAAACATTCCATCCAATGATAGGAATGACAAAATGGAAATTAAGTGCCAAGTAGACTAACACAATTTAAAAATGGCTTTCTACTAAGTTTATCTCCTAAATAAGTTTCTATGAATTTTAAACCAATTACTAAAAGATATTGAAATGTTTCCAAACCTCTTTTGCTCCTCTGACAAAGTCTATCCATTTTATTTCACCATGATTTGAGAAAAGGGCATGCAAATCTTCTCTACAGGTCTGATCGTCTAAGTCACCTGAAAACTTCAGCAAGCAGCCAATCTTTTCTTCTAGAGATTTCTATGAAAAACATACAAGGCAATCAGAACAACTGTAAAAACAATCATGTAACTGGAAATGGCTCACATCACTACCTATAGAAGAAAAAAGCTAGCAAGAAAATATTACTTTAGTATAATAGGATATTTTTCATCTTTTACTCTGTATCATACAGCTTCTAATTTCTTAATTTCTTTATGAGCAGTATTGAATTAGTCCTCAGCTACATGAACCTGAATAAGATATCTGACTAAATAGTAATTTTAGACACTATTATTCTCAGCACGCTCAGCAGTAGGGCCAGCACAGTATGTGGTGCAGAGAATCAAACCCCAGTTAAGCAGGCATTTAGTCCGCTGAGCTATATCATCCAGGGTGTGTACAGCATGTACAAGACCCGCATTCAATTCTTAGCCCTTAGCCACCCTAACACACCCACACAAGTCCTCAGACTTTTTTTTTTGGCAGAACTGGGGATTAAACTCAGGACCTTAAGCATTTATTCTCAGACTTTTTGAAGTTATTGTAACTTTTAAAAACTGTATTAGATATCAGTATTACATACTTACCATTTCAGCATCCTCTGCTAACTTCTGTTTTTCTTCTTGCTCTCTATAAATGAACATGTTTTAATTATGCTTCTGCTTATTATGTAAGGAAATTAAATCCTAGTAACTTTGATCATGAACATTAAAACTGCTTAAAAAGCGTCTAACTTTTCTGATTACCCAAAGCTAGACTGCAATGGAACGTGATCTCAAATAGCAAGGCAATGGAACTCAACATTTACCAATAAGAAAGGCTTGTTACTATTTTTCACTCATCATTAGCTCTTCCAAGAACCATTAACTTCAAGCTTGAAAAAGCTTTGAGGAATTCCAGTATGTCATGATTAATTCAGCATACTTACTGTTTGGCTCTTAATTTAGCTTCCACTTTATTTTGTTTTCTTTCTTCATTTTTCTTTGCAAAGTAATCCTCCCTAAACAACGCAAAATAGAAAGGCTAAGGTCATGAGAACAGACTAAATTTTTTTATCTGAATGATTTAAGCAAGGAGTGTTATACTGTCTATCAAAGTAACCATCTAAAATATGAGCAGTATATTATAGTTTAAATTGCTAGAAATAGCAAAAACTTACTTAAAAAGTATTAGCAAGTCTGTGTCTTTATATTTCTGGTCTGGAGTTTCTACAAACTTCTTAGCAGACTCAATGCTATCAAACACAGCAAATATTGATCCCTATTTAAAAAAAGGCAAAGGTGGGGGGAGGAAAAAGGTTTTTTATGTTATTTTTCCACATATCTTACAACTACAAAAGGCCCCTATCATAAAGTCATACCTTAAATGCTTTGTGCAATGTTCTTCTCATTTGGATATTTAATACCTGACCTTTATCTTCTAGCCACTCTTTGATGTCATCAAGGGTTGCATCCGTTGGGAAGCCTTTCTGTGAAAAGTGGGAAGACAGGCTTCGAAATAATTCCAATGAGGCAGAAATAAAATATTATTTACATGTTAAAAAGTTAAAATTTGAAGAATATATATTACACTATTTAATCTACTTTTGTTATCTCAAAGCTTTCTATAACTTTTTTTAATGGCATCTATCTCCCTGGCCCTCTAATAACTTTTAAAATATGCTAATAATTGCTAGAGTTTATCAATGATACTGATAAACAAGAACACTTGATAAACAGTGAATGCTTAAAATGCCATGGTTGGGGCCAGGGAGATAGCTCAGTTGAATAAGTGCTTGCCTGACAAGCACAAGGGCCAGAGTTTAATCCCAACTCCACCAAAAATAAAATAAAATGCCACTGTTGATAAATGGTATGACTTTTTCATAAATGGTATGGTTATTTTTTCATTTAATACTCACATTTCAATTAGGAAATAACACATTTATAAAAATAAGGCTTACAGAGGGCAGGGGAGATGGTTCAGTGGAATAAGCGCTTCCCTGACAAGCGCAAAGGCCTGAGTTCAATGCCCAGTTAGACAAAAAAAGAGAAGGCTTACAGAGGTTAAGAACACTGCCAAAGGACAAATAGAAAGTACTGATACTATGATCCCTAAGCCCATATTCTTAACTTGACTATATTTTATTTTCTTTCTAAAGAAATATAAGACATTAAGTTAATTGAAGACTTACAATATAAACAGATCTGTTTTTTACATCATTTTTATACTCATCAGTTACTTCAGGGAGGGGTTTGTTTGGAGATCTTCTGATTTTAGTTTTATCTTCACTAATTTCCATGAGTTCTGCTTTAGATTTGCTCAGTGCTTCTACTATTACATTAAAGTCTGTTGTTAGGCGGTTGAGCCTGAAGAGATAGACATTTTAAAACTTACTACTACTGTTAATTATTAACAAACAACCTAAACAATTCATAGGTTATTAAAAAGATATTTAGGTGCTGGGTGCAACCCAGTGGTAAGAGTGCTTGCCTAGCACGCACAAGGCCTTCAATTTGCTCACCAGAACACACACAAACCAAAAAGGTGTTTACCTGTTGAATTTTATCATTATTTCCAAGGGTACCCAGCCTTCATCCAATTTGATCTGTTCCTTTAAAAATTTGTCCCGTGGCAAATTGAAGTCTCCAAAATAATACTGTAAGATAATTCAATATATTTCACTTCTCAGAGCATTATATAATACTATAATACTGAGTCCCATCTTGAAACTTTTAAACCATTACACTACAAGCTCTATTCCTTAAAACACTTATATAACTTTTGTTTTATTTAGTGGATACAGAATAGATTGTTAAAGTAATTACTTTGATAGGATGGAATTAAGACAGGGTCTCCCTATGTAGTTCAGGCTGGCCTTGAACTTCCTATTTAACCCAGGTTGGCCTCAAACTCATGGTGATCCTCCTGCCTCACCCTCCCAAGTGCTGGGATTAGAAGCATGTGCTACCATGTCCCATTCTAAGCATTCTTATTTTTTAAAACTTACAATAGAAACGCTCTGTTTAAAAGCAAAAAAAAAAAAGGTCAAGGATGCAGCTCAATACGAGGCCCAATCTCAGCACCACAAATAAAAAACAACAACAACAAAAGAGTACTTGGAATGTCAAAAGTAGCATAAAAGAAAAAAAGGACAAATTTGTTAAGACTCTCAGGCTGGTGTGTTGGCATATACCTATAATCCTAGCACTCCAAAGGCTGAGACAGGAGGATCATTTCAAGTTGAGACCAGCCTGGGCTACAAGTAAGCTCAAGGCCAGGCTGAACTGCAGTGAGATCTTATCTCAAAATGACCAACTGACCAACTCACTTGTACAGATTTAAGGGGGAAGAAAAAATACAGTAAACAGTCATAAACAAACACATAAAGGACATTTTTAAAAGTACAAAAGTTAAGTAATAGTAACAAGACAGCATTTTTCACCTAACTCATTAAGAGTCTATATAAAACAAGAATACCTATCATTGACCTGAATAGATAATCATACAGTAAGAAATAAACTGGCAAACATGTCAAAAGTGGGGCCAGGGAGATAACTCAGAGGAATAAGTGGAATAAGTGCTTCCCTGGCAAGTGTAAGGGCTTGAGTTCAATCCCCGGTTTCAGAAAACAAAAAACAAAACAAAACAAAAAGTCAAAAGTTGTTTTTTTTTTTTAATATGTGTAACTATTAAGTTAGTAGTCTCATTTTAGTATCTTAATAAGAATTTTAAATCTGTAAATATGTTTGCCACAATTTATAAAAAAAAAAGCCATGCACATGCCTGCAATCCCAGCCAGAGGCTGAGACATGGATATCATAGGTTGAAATCAGCCTGGACAACTTAGCAAGACCTGCCTCAAAATTTAAAAAGCTGTGGGACAAAGTTCAGTTCTTTCTGGGTTCAATCCTCAGCAATGCAGAAAACAAAACAACTCCCTCCCCAGACTACATCCATACATGCACAAAACTATTATGGATAAAAATTAGAAAGATCCTACATGCTAAGGAGAACGGATAATCACTGATGACAAACTTTGCTTCTCACAAAATATAGCCCATATTTGGTGAGAAAAAGGGGAAGAAGTAAAAATTATGTTATATTAGATATGTACCACTCTAGTGGACAATGTTTAATAAATCTCTACCATCACACAATTTTGCTATGATCCTAACACTGCTCTAAAATATGATGCCTAGAAATCGGGTGTGAGGGCTCACACCTACAGTCCCTAGCACTCAGGAAGCTGAGGTAGGAGGATGCCACAACATCTAGGCCAGGTTAAGTTATGCTGCAAGAGCCTGTCTCCAAAACAAAACAAAACAAAACAAAACAAAACAAAACAAAAAACGGGTTGGGGAGATAATCAGGTCTTTTGGCAAGTGCAAGGACCCAAGTTTGTTTCTCTGGCACTACATGCTGTATAGGACCCAGAATGGATACACGCCTATAATCCCAGTGCTGGGGAGGCTGGGACAGGAGGATCACTATGAGTCTGAACTGTGTAGGTAAATCCTGTATCAAATAAATAAAGATTAAAAAAAAAAAGCCCATTAAAAAATGTTAGTGAGAGCATGAAGCAAAATGGTAATAAAGGTTAATTTTGATTGCTCAAAAGGTGGGATTTGCTAGGTGTGATAACACATGCCTGTAATCCCAGCAGTTGGAATAAGGCTTCCATGAAAGACTGCTAGCTCAAGGCCAATCTAGACTAGTAAGACCCTGTCTCAACCCCTCTCCTCCCCTCCACCAAAAAAGATGGGATTTGATTTTTTTGTGGTACCAGGGATGGAACTTGGGACCTAGTACTTATGCAGTTGAGCTATCTCCCTGGCCCCCAAAAGGTTATGGTATCTGAGAGGTTCAGGTTGTGGTGGTGCTTTACTAATCTTTTCTATATAATCTTCATATTGTCCTAAATGTTAACAAAGAATAATCTGGGGCCGGGGAGATAGCTCACTAGAATAGGTGCTTGCCTGGCAAGCACAAGGGCCTGAATTCAATTCCCAGTTCCACAAAAGAAAAGGAATAATCTGTCATTTTTCTCCACAACTATAAAGAAACAAATACAGAACAGGATGAAAATTAAGGGGCCAGGGAGATGGCTCAGTGGAATAAGTGCTTCCCTGGCAAGCACAAGGGCCTTCAATCCCCAGTTCCATCAAAAAAAGAAAATTAAATAGCAAAGAGGTATAAATTAAATAGTTCAGAGATTTGAAAAGTGTTCCTCAGAATGTATATTTATGGATAATTTCCCCGCACAATTGTTATTAATACTGTAAAGCTTCACCCTAAACACAATATATTAATTTTTTTTTAATGCTAAGAGTTTTTAAAATATTCAAACTTACAATAGCTGATATCTGGGATCTATGATCTTTTAAGGATATGTAGTGGTTCTTTTTTGGAACCGGGGACGGAACTCAGGCCTTTATGCTTGTCAGGGAAGCACTTATTCTTGAGAGCTTGTTTGGAGGTTCTAGCAGGGGAATGCAGTTACTCCTATACCCTTGACTGAGGAATGATCCTCCCTCTTCTATGGGGGTGATCATCCTCTGTGACCAAGTGCTTCGGGAGGGACGTACATGGATTATTGAGGGAAGAAGGGGACACATGCCTAACAGCCAGATCAGCAGAATCAACCCTGGCAATCAATGGGGTCATATGATCAATGGGGTGACAGATGTCATAGCCAGATCTCGTCCTCACATCTGGGAAGCGCTTACTCTACTGGGCCATCCATCTCCCAGGCCCAGGATATGCAGTATTAATAGGAAAAGCACTTACCATGGATTTTTTTGTTACTCTATTATGGGCCAAACAT
Source organism: Ctenomys sociabilis (assembly GCA_004027165.1). NCBI lineage: Eukaryota > Metazoa > Chordata > Mammalia > Rodentia > Ctenomyidae > Ctenomys > Ctenomys sociabilis. The sequence goes on from PVKA01031060.1 coordinate 8,695, forward strand.
TCTTCTGAGCATTTTATATCCTATTAACTAATTTATTTCTGTAAATCATGTAATGAGAAAGGTACTATTAATATTCCCATTTTTTGGAGTAAGAAACTATCAATGTCTTTATCTGGGCTAAAAAGATAATCCAAATGTTTATTAGTAGCTCTACACACTGAAATTAAATGTTCCTTGTTTTAAGACCACTACATTTCAAAGAACTTGTTTTCGCAGTTTAATAGCACAAAAATCATACCTCAATTTGATGACAGATTTTGGCCTCCAGAGCAGCCATTTTTTCATTATCACCATTTTCAGCCATTGTGGCTAATCTGTAAATTTTCGCAAATTGGCAAGAAAAAGTTATCGTTTCACGTAAAACTCAAGGCCAACCAGAAAAAATGCTTTAAAATTATTAATATGCCTCGGTTTCCCCAAAAATCAGAAAATTCTAGTACCACGGGTTCAGTCTCTCTACTCCTCAGGAAAGCAACACTTTGAAGTAATAGAAAAACAAAGAACTAAGGATAATCTGCCTCCTCTTTTCAATAAAAGACTGTTTCTTGTACATTTAAATGTCATAGCAAGCCTTAGTGGAAAAAAGAACTCCACTTCTCAAAAGATTAATAAGTACATGTGTCAATATATAACTGTGGCTCTGTTATTCGGTATGAGTTGTGTTGTTTTAAAAAATTAAAGCTGCCTTAACAAAAAACAGTATGGGCCAAGTTACATATTGTAACTCTAAAATTTAAAGCATGAATGCATTAAAACCACTTAAACTTGGGAGAGAGTGCCTAGGTCATCAATACATTGGTTAACTTATAGCCAGGTTACAATTTGGAGAACCAACGCGGGCTGCGACGTTAGCTCGATAGAAATCACAAGTCAAGGACCTCGCGCACCTGGTCATCTGTACTGGATTAAGAGGAACTCCTGGTTTTTTGAGTATCTGCCACTGGCTTATTCTGGCTATGTGTACCTTTCGTACACTTCTCGGAGCACCGCCTGCTGTTCAACAACCCGGATGCCCACGGCCCAAGTTCTCAAGGTGGGGTTCTATGTAGGTTCTCTCGCACTGGTCTATCTACCACGGATCTGGAACCCTAAATTACTGCCGTGACAGTAATTACTGTCGTGACAGAGGACCCCTTAGACAGCAAAGAGATTAAAGAATTATTTAACCCCTAGCGGACTTCTTTACTCCCCTAGCGTTTTCCCAGCACGTACAACTAAGGCGAGGCATCACCTACGCCCTCCAGCCTGGTGGGGGTGAAGGACCCTAAAGCCTCACCGCGACGCGAGGGTCCCCCCGCGGCCCCGCTTCCCACAGCCCCACAGACTCCCCGGCGCTCGCCCCACACAGACCTCCCCAGGAATTCGGAGGCGGCCGAAAGACCAGTTTCGGCAGCCCGGAATTCAGCGGACTTTGGAAACCAAAAAAACTACAGCGGGCTCGCCCGGGCCCCGGCACGTGGGGCGCCCGGTCCTCGCGGGCGGCTCCAGCCTGCAGGCCTCCTACGCTGCGGCCCACGCGGCGCCGGCCGAGACGGGGCCCAGAGGGACGAGCTCGCGCGAGCCAGAGGCCGGGGAAAACGCGCCACCGCACCTACGCGAAACGGCGTAGGGCCTTTTCACTAGCCACCGCGAGGCTCACCTTTAAGGCCGTGGTCCCGCACGCGCACCGCAGGTTCACTAACAACGACCAGACCCACCGACTTCTCAGCGCCGCCGGCCTCACTAACGCGCTAAAAGAAGATGGGCGCCCTCCCGGCAGTCCTTGCGGACCAGTGGGCGTGGTTGCGGGCCGCGGGAGCCGGTGGCGCGCTCTGAGCATGCGCGGACTCCCACGGCCCGTAGAGTTCGGCCCTCGAGTCCTGCTGAGTGAATTAAAACGTTCTGCGACGGCTTGGGGAGCTGGCTCAGTGGAATAAGTGCTTCCCTGTTAAACGTAAGGGCCTGCGTTCAATCCCTGATTCTGCCAGAAGGTAAAAAGCGTTCTCAGATGTTGGGAAGAGCTGGTATTTTGTGGGTTGTTTTTTTGTTTCTTTTTTTAGCATCCGTGGGCCCAATTTGTAGCACCGTCTTTCCTTTGACGTTTCATCCATGTGAAGGGCTTGGATTTTATTGCAGAAAGTTTTTAAGTATATAATATCTATATCGTGTTGTAATAGTTGTATACACACACGCGCGTGCGCGCGCAGTTATTTTTTTGGTGGAACCGAGGATTGAACTCAAGCCCTTGCGCTTGCCAGGGAAGTGCTTATTCTACTGAGCCATCTCTCTGGCCCCATTTTTTTTTTTTTTTGCAAGCACAATTCTTTAAAAATTATAAAGTCATGGAATCTCAGAACTGAATTTACGACTGTGTAAGAGCTGGGACTTGAAATCAAACTATTCATAAACGTCGCTTATCCTGCGTACAAGCTGTGACCTTGGGCGAATTACTCAACTTCTTAGACTAAATGCAGAGAATAATCACTACCCTCTCCTTATCCAGAGGTTCAGAGCAGCAGAGACGCGTTGCGGCGTAAGAAACCGCCCAGCGCGCAGCGGGAGAAACAGCACGTGTTCTTTTAGAGCAAACAAAAACGTGACTTCGGAAGGCTAAAGCGCCATCTAGTGTACAAACCTGTTACTGTCTGCTCGAGCTGTATTTTTGCACAATACAATGATGTTGGTGAAATATTACCTTAGGGCTCTCGGCAGTCCCCAAAAATAGTTATTTGAAAAAAAAAAACGGAGTTACGGTTTGAATATAGACTTAGCATCAGGTCAAAGACTGAAAAAAAACCAATAGAATGATGCTCGGGTTGTTTAAATTCAAATTAAATTCTTTTATTCGCTCAATACGTAGTCATCTGTGTGCCAGATAGAGCTAAAACCTCGCTTCTCCTTTTGAGCACATTAATAAGAATGTAAGTATTAAGCCGGGCGTGGTGGCGCATGCCTATAATCCCAGCACTAGGGAGGCTGAGGCAGGAGGATTGTTGTGAGTTCGAGACCAGCCTGAGCTACAAAGTGAGCTTAAGGCCAGCCTGAACTGCACAGTGAGACCCTGTCTAAAAAAAAAAAAAAAAAAAAAAAAAAAAAAGAATGTAAGTATTAACTAAATTATGAGTGTCCAGGTGGTCAGCCTCGTCCATGTGCAAGCTGTTGGTCGTGTGTCCTGCTTTGTCCTGGTGTAAAGCCTGATGCTGGGAAAAGACACAGGCAGCTAGGAGACAGACCCACCTAATTAAATAACACTTCTTGCCGCATGGTGTCTGGGTAGAAGCAGGTAGAGTCTATTATGAGAAACCAGGAACATTTAGCATCTCTCTGCTTCTTGGCCTTTGTGGTTTCTTCTCTTGTCTTGTGAGGGGGCCATGCCTCGCTCCTGCTGCTTTCACCGTTGGGGGCAGGAAATGGAATGCCAGTAACACCCCAGCAGGGGAGGTTCAGTGAAAGCTCCAAGGAGAGTCTCACTGTGGCAAAACTTCGCAGGGCAGTGCGCTAAAGACCATTGACACTGGTTGATACATGTGTCAACTTGAGAAAGAAGTTTAATTAAGTGACTCAGCAGGAGCCAGGATGCTTAGTTTGTAAACATCCCCCACCTGTGCAAGAGGAGGGCATGGAAATTGTGTGAGTTCTGCACCCCCAGCCCCAGGGGAGTTGTTTGTAATACAAGGAGGGGAGAGAGGCTGGCCAGAAGCCATAGCTGCAGCCCTTCCCTTTGCTCTTCCCTGTTTTCTGCTGCTATGACCTGCTGCCCTGTGCTGTGTGCCACTTTGCCTGGGAGCCAGCTGAGTATAACTGAAACCTCCACAAACTGTGAGCTAAATAAACCTTTCCTTCTTTGGATGTAGTGAAAAGTAACCAAGACACCATTCTTCTCAAAAACCATTCTTTTTTTAAAATTCATTTATTTATTAGTGTCTCGCTACACATCACGGATTCTTTTTTTGCGGGGGGAGGGGGGTTCAGCTCAGCCTGCCCTGGGAGGAGGGGCTGGCATGGCATGTGGTGCTGGGGATCAAACCGCGGTCTCTGAGAGGCGCTTTAGACCGCTGAGCTATCTTGCCAGCCCTCAAAACCCATTCTGTACAATTATTTCAGAGAGGGGCCAGGGAGATGGCTCAGTGGAATAAGTGCTTCCTTGGCAAGCGCCTGAGTTTGATCCCCGGTTTCTCAAAAAAAAAAAAAAAAAAAATTCAGAGAGCAGATTGATAATATCCCTTAATGTTAAAGATTTACACAGCTCATCACCCAACAAAACCTCTATTCAAGATACAGTGTTTGGAAATTTTCCAATCTGGGCAGGACATATATTTAGACAAGATTGGGTGCATTCAGGGTTCTATGGCCATGGACAAAGACATATATATTCAATAATCCTACCAGCATGGTTTGCAGATGCAGGAATTTGAAGATCAACAAAAGCTGGGCCTGGTGGTACATGTCCATAATGCCAGCACTGTGGGAGATTGAGGCAGGAGGATCAGGAATTGAAGCCCAGCCTGGGCAACTAAAACTCCAATGAAATGAAAGGAATTGTGTTACTAGGACCCCAGGGATGCATCCCATGGCAACAAAAAATGAAATCTTGGATGGAGGAGGTATAAAGGCGAGACAATGAAAAGTGGAAAGGCCAGGAAGTAAAGCTCCCGCTAGCCAGGAGGTCTGAGTAGTATATACATAAAAGCTCTGTGTCTCTGGGCTTTTAAGGGATGTAGGCAGGAGCTTGGGCCATCAGGTAAGCAATAAATCTCTGCCCCATAGAAGATGACATACTTCTCAGGATCTAATCTATGCAGCGCCCATGCAGGGGCTCACGCTCCCTTGAGCCAAAGGCCTGCCTGGTCACACTACAAGGGGGTCCCTGGCAGCCAAAGGAGCCCCGGATGATGCTGTGGTGAAATTCCTGACAGGCATCACTCAGCTGACTCCATGTCGGGGTGTCTGTCCCTACCACCTCATAGCATCCGAACTCTTGACTCACTTATTGTCACAATCGGAGTACCCTGGCAATACCGTAGTGATATAGTCATTACATTTTCAACTATCAATGACATCATTTGTAGTACAGGTTGTTCAAATATCCAGACAAATGCAGCCCTTTGCTGGGTCATTTATACTTTCTGTAGCTATCCTGTTAAAATTTAAAATTAAGCTTATGATTAAAAACTGCATGTTAAAAGCCATAAGCCCTTATTTCAGTACATCTTCTATACGGCACCACATGGTATGAATTTTAAGATTCTTGCAACTATAATATTACACTACTTGTTTATGTTTCATGACTGTACAAATTTGGTATTACTAAAAGAGGTCACTGCTTATAGAGCTGTGAAGAGGAGATCATTTTTTCTTTTCCTTTTCTGGGGGGAGATTGTATTTACATATTATCTTGAGGCAGACACATTTAAGCAAAAGGTGAGAGGTTTCTAGAAGAATTTTAACTATTCTAAAGACTTAAATATCTGTTTACCTTCTGTATAGAAAATGTTACAAATTTTTTTTTCTACAAAAATTATTCTCATATAAAGAGTGATTAAAAGGGCCAACCGAACAGCTCAGCAGATTAAAGCACCTGCAAGCTGGCACAGGGGTTGGGGGTTCTATCCCTGGGCCTGCCCCCGGATTTGCTGAGACAGCAATGGAGCCTGGGCCTGGTGGCGCAGGCACCTGCAGTCCCAGCTCTTGGGAGGCTGTAAATGGGTGGATCACTACGAGTCCTACCTAGTAGTGAGACCCTGAACACCCTGTAAGTCCTTCCCTAAAATACAAAAAAAAAAAAAAGTGATTGAAGTCCTCGCAATTTAAAATATAGGGAAAAAATAGTATAAAGTTCTTTCTGGCAGTTCATTTAAAGTGAGGTTTTGGGGGCTGAAGAAGCAACTTAGTGACAGATCATTGCTCAACATGATACAGGCCCTAGGTTTGAGCCTCCTTAAAACCAGAAAGGAGTAGGAGACGTGATTTTTCCAGGTTTATGATGTTTGTGTTATTTATCTTTACTGTGATTCATCTGTTTATTAGAAATGGATATTTACATTCCTATCAAATTGTATATTCATTTTCTTCAAAAGAATCCTTCAGATTGCACTCAACTGCATGTGCCACAAATTCTGATATCCTGTTCAAAATATAAGCTTTTTTTTGTGGTACCAGGGATTGAACTCAGGACACCACGCTTGCCAGGTAGGCATTTATTCTACTGAGCTGTCTCACTGGCCCTTCAAAATATAAACTAACAGGCCAGGAGATGGCTCAGTGGAATAAGTGCTTCCCTGGCAAGTGGAAGGACCTGAGTTCAATCCCTGGTTCTGCCAAAAAATAAATAAATAAAACAAAATATAAACTAACAAATAAAAAAAAAATCACACACACAACAAAGGAACAGGTACTAAGTGAACTTTTTTTTTTTTTTTTTAAGTGACTCTTAATAACAAGAAGGCAGCAGCTGAGTGTGGTAGTACATGTTTATAATCCCAACATTTGCAGAAGCAGAGGCAGGAGGATCGCAAGTTCAAGTCTAGCCTGGGCAATTTAGCAATGAAGCGAGACTTTGGCTCAAAACAAAAAATACATAAAGTACTAGGGGATCTAGCTCAGTGTAAAGGCCCTGAGTTTAATCCCCAGTAGTGCATAAATGAATAAATAAATAAACCTAAAGTTCAAAAAGGGCTGGGGGATATAGCTCGGTGTGAAGGCCCTGATTTCACTTCCCAGTAATGTGAAAGAAAGGAAGGTAGAAAGGAGGAAGGTAGGAAGGGCGAGAACAAGGAAAGGAAGGCAGGCAAGCAGGCAAAGCCAAGCCCAAGCCAAGCTGAGATGGATAGGTTGCGTTGGGGGGGAAATACTGGCCCACACAACTATGGCAGCGAAATGGTGGAAAATCTAAAGTGAGTCTACTGTTTTTGTGTAGGAGACGCTTCCTGGTCCTCGTCTCAGTCCAAGAAACCAATATTTGTAATCCCAAAGTTACGTTATTGGAATCCCATCAAGTTGATTCCAATCTACCACTTTCCATGCAACCCATGGCGAAAATGAGGACACTAAATTATATTTTTAATCATCGAGGAGTCAAGGGGCTCTAAGTCCTGCCATGACATGGCTTTCCAGAACCAAGAGAACGACCCAGGGCCTCATCCAGTTTTTATTCAATGGGGGAGTGGCTTGAGGATTGACTGAGAATTGTGGGAAGTAGGTGACTACTGTGAGCTGAGCTAGGTGGGTGGCCTACATTTACCTCTGCCATATGCAGAGAGAGTAATCTGCATTATATAGTATTTAATGTTTTGGGAAGTCTAGGGCTTCAGCTTTGATGCAGCCTTTCAAGCCCCAGGAAATCATAGCCTCTATCTCAAGGCTCCATCCCAGCTGGCAGCGCGGAGCATTAGCTCTACCATCCTGTCTCCACCCGACTCACATTAAGGAGCAGCAGGCTTACCAGGGAAACACGCATGCCACCTTCAAAGACTATCGCCAGCATCTCAGCTAGACCAATACACATTGCTTAAGGCCAATTGAAGGATAAACAGAAGTCCTAGCCAGCTCTCTACATAACAATATGAGGAAATAGGATCAGACTCAAGCCAAAATGGAGACAGTCGCTCTTCTTTCAAGGAGAGCTGCTCAGGTGGTCCCCCACATTTTTGTTTTCATAAGACAGTCTTGCTATGTAGTTCAGGCTGGCCTTGAACTCACAGTGTTCCTTCTGCCTCAGTCTTCTGAGTGTTTGGATTGCAAATTTACTGTAAGAAAATTGCTATGAAGCCAGGTGTGGTGGCGCATGCCTGTAATCCCAGCACTCGGGAGGCTGAGGCAGGAGGATTCTTGTGAGTTTGAGACCAGCCTGAGCTACAAAGTGAGGTTAAGGCCAGCCTGAAATGCATAGTGAGACCCTGTCTCAAAAACACACACATACACAAAAAAAAAAAAAAAAAAAAAAAAAAAAAAAAAAAAAAAAAAAGAAAGAAAAGAAAATTGCTGATGCAGATGTCTTTCATGAATACTACCTGGCCAAGCTAGTCCTACAGACATGACTGAACCATCCTTTGAAGACAGCGCCTCCTACTGGCAGGACTGCAATAACTCACATATGATTGAGTGCAATTTGGGGAATAATCTGAGAAGAGTTACAACTCTAGTCTTTTTTTTTTTTTTTTTTTTTTTTTTTTTTTTTTTTTTTTTTTTTTTTTGTCTTTTTGAGACAGGGTCTCACTGTGCAGTTCAGGCTGGCCTTAAGCTCACTTTGTAGCTCAGGCTGATCTCGAACTCACAACAATCCTCCTGCCTCAGCCCCCCTAGTGCTGGGATTACAGGCATGCGCCACCACGCCTGGCTTACAACTCTAGTCTTTCAAAAACAAAAATGAAGCAAAACATTAACTTGAAGGAGTCATGGGGAAATTTAAGATAACCCCAAGAGTCTCAAAGGGAAAAAATCAGATCTGGGGCTTAAGCACCTGCCTGGCAAGCACAAGGTCCAGAGTTTGTGTCCCAGTACTGCAAAAAAAAAAAATAAAAAAGGAAAGAAATCAGATGAAATACTGTGAAGATATTATTAGTAAAACAGGTATGGTGATACACACCTGTAATCCCAGCACTCATGAGACTGAGACAAGAGGATCTCTGTTAGTTCAAGACCAGCTCCCACTACAAAGTGAGTTCAAGGCCAGCCCAAACTGCATCATTATAAGGACACAGTTATAGAACAGCAAACTTATAGATATTTTATAGGAAAAGTTACAAATCAATTAATAGCCTATGCCTTTGCTCCTGTTGCTTGTCACATAACTAGCCTGCTAAATTCAGTCTTTTTTTTTTTTTTTTTTTTTTTTTTTGCAGAACTGGGGATTGAACTCAGGCCCTTACACTTGCCAGGGAAGCACTTATTCCACTGAGCCATCTCCCCAGCCCCCCATTCAGTCAGTCTTGACAGCTTCTCCTTGATAATGCACTGGGCCAAGTTGACAGTGTCCAGCCTGTGATTTTTCTTAATTAGAAAAGTAGATCTCATTTCTAGCTTGCTTCCAGGACTTCATGTCTGGGACAAGGGCTCATTTAACTCCATGTGCTCCACTTACACTCCCCCTGCCCATTCTCAGAATATTCCCACCTTAGGATAAACAGTTCCTTTTGAGTAAATCTATTTGCTTAACAGTGTTTGACAATATGATTCAATGATCCAATGCATGTAACCAATCTTGTAATAACTTGCCAGCAGCCTTGAACTTCCTGCTTACAAACTGTATTTGAACTGAACTTTAAGCTGATTAATTGCTGGTGGTATGCTTGAAACTTTTCCTTAATAAAAAAGCAAAACAGGACTGGTGAGATAGTCCTGTGATCTAAGAGTCTGCTTGGCAAATGCAAGGACCGGGATTCAATCCCCGGTACTGCATACCATGTGATTTACTAATAATATCCCACTAGTCAACTAGCATAATAAAAGTTGTGTTCTAATGTCTTAGTGTAGTCTTCCATTTGATTTTTTTTTTTTTAATTTTCAAGGTATTGTTTTTATTTTCCATTTGATTTGATATTGGTTTTCTGCAACACATGAGACCCTGTTTCAAAAAGACCAAAAAACAGAAACCAACAACCAAAAGAAATGATATTACTAGTAAACTCAGCAGGGTGTGGGGACCCATGCCTGTAATCTCAGCATGTAGGAAACTGAGGCAAGAGCATTCCCCCAGAGTTCAAGGCCAGTGGGGCCTACATAGTGAGATCTTGTAAGGAAAACTCAAAGGGCTGTTACTTTTTCATTTGAATTTTTGTTTTCTTATTTTTCATTAAAAAAAAAAAAATAGTATATTGAACAGGTGCAAAAAATAAAATCCTCGAGCCGGGCGTGGTGGCGCAGGCCTGTAATCCCAGCACTCGGGAGGCTGAGGCAGGAGGATTGTTGTGAGTTCGAGACCAGCCTGAGCTACAAAGTGAGCTTAAGGCCAGCCTGAACTGCACAGTGGGACCCTGTCTCAAAAAAAAAAAAGACAAATAAATAAATAAATAAATAAAATCCTCTTTTGCAACCCAGAGCTCATTGTTTGGTATGAGTTTTGATACATCAAAGAAGGAATATTACTGCTAGGTGCAGTGGTTACAGATTTGTGATCATGAGGCTGAGGCAAGAGGAATTGTTTGGATTGTATAGTGAGACTGCCTCAAAAAATGAATACCTATGCAAATAAAAGTGATGTTAATGATTTTCAAAAAAAAATAGTATTATTTGTTGATATAGGGTGTCACTACACAGCCTGGACTCGAACCCAGGTCCTTGCGTTTGCCAAGCAGACACTTAGACCACTGAGCTATCTCCCTAGCCCTGTTTCGTTTTTTATTATGGAAAAATTTCAAGTGTACCATGAAGCATAAAGTATATAGTAAGCAACATAAGCCCTCTGAATATCTGTAACCCAGACTTCACATTCATCAGCAAATGACCAATCAGTCTCACCTGATTGCAAAAGGAGATCTGGGCTCCAGAACACAAAAAGCTAGGCCTTTGACAATGCAGTGCATTTACATTGCAGGAGATGGACAGACAAATATTGATACAGGCGTGGGCAGACTCACTGGCTAGAACAGAGTTCCTGTTGAGCTGCTTGTGTTTTTCTAGCTGAAGTACGTGAGAGGAGGTCTAAAAGAAGGGTTGAAATTTTGAGGGAAAAAGTAGAGAACACTATATATAAACAGACTTAGAAAGTGAAATGCTGGTCTTCCTAGGACCTCTGAGGAGTAGGAGCAGAGAGGGCTTCATCTCTGTGCCCAATAAGGCCCCATTTCCACGTTCAGCTGCTCTGGTGCAGCTGAGCACAGAGCGCCCTGGCTCCCTGGAGCTTCCTCGGGGCCCCTCCTTGTCCCTCCTAGCCCTGGGTGCCCCGGCCAGAGGTGGAGTGTCGCCTTTCTTCTCCTTGAACCCTCATCACTTTCAAACTTCTGTTGGCCTCTTCCTCCTCCCTGCAGTAGAATGATCTGAAGTAACACTGAAGGCGATTGGCCTGACCTTTATCCCTTCCATCCAGCACCCAGGATGCTTTGATTTCCTCTTTCCTACCATCTAGAGAAACTGAGACCCCCACGTCAGTCTCATTCTGTTGCACACAAGTCCCAGTCTGGCCACACACTCCCCTCCAGGCCCCCAAGGCCCTCAACATCACACTTGGCAGGATGAGGTGACCACGGAAGGAGTTTTTTTTTTCTTAAATAGGGTCTCATAGGGCCGGGGAGATGGCTCAGTGGAATAAGCGCTTCCCTGGCAAGCGCAAGGGCCTGAGTTCAACCCACCTTCCCACCCCACCCCCGATTCTGCCAAAATAAATAAATAAATAAATAAATAAATAAATAAATAAGGTCTCACTATGCGGTTCAGGCTGGCTTTGAACTCACTATGTATAACCTGGATGGCCTGGAACTCGTGGCAATCCTCCTGCCTCAGCTTCTTCAGTGCCCATATTACAGGTGTGGGATACCACATGGGCAGATCAAGGAGTTGCTTTTCATAACAATAGACCAGGAGATCACAGTGGATAAGGGAGAGGATTAAGCACAGGGAAAGGCTGTAAAACAAAAAAACAAAACAAAACAACAACAAAAATACAGTAAAGTAATTCAGTGGATCAGAGACCTCTGAAGGTTGGAAGGAAGTGCATCTGGATAAAAAAAGACAACCAGGGTCAGGATGAAGAGGAAGACAGCAAACAAGGAGAGAAGTCTCGCGAGAATCAGCGGGCTAGGACCTGTGATCACTGTACTGCAGGGACAAGGAAGAGGCCAACAGAAGTTTGAAAATGAAAAGGGTTTGAGGAGAAGAAAGCTGACACTCCACCTCTGGCCAGGGGGCACCCAGGGCTAGGAGGGACAAGGAGGGGCCCCGAAGAAGCTCCAGAGTGGTGGGGGCAGGGCCCTCTGCGCTCATAGGCCTCACACAGCTGTGTGGAGAGGGGAGGTGTACCACACGACTCTGTTTTGGGGGCCTAGAGGGGAGTGTGTGGCCAGATTGGGACAAGTGAGCAATAGAATGAGCCTGAAAGACTGACTTGGGGTTTGTGTTTCCCCGATGGTGGGAATGGGGGTGTCAAAGCATCATGGGTACTGGATGGCTGGGAAAACAGGTCAGGCCAGTCATCTTCAGTCTTAGTTCAGAGACCATTTCTTGGCAGAAGTTGCCTCTCTCCTGCGTTCTATAGTTTACCCAATTAGACCTCCTATTACTGTTTTTGTGTAAGAATTAAGACTCTACATCCCAGTTCTGGCTTCCCTGTCTTTTTGTTTGGTTTTGGTTTTTCAAGACAGGCTGTCCTAGAACTCACAGTGATCCTCCTGCCTCAGCCTCCCAAGCACTGGGATTATGGGCCACCCCTACCTGGCCTCAAATTTTTGTTAGAACTCTTATGGGTCTCTCAGGATAGGAACCAGATCAGCCAGATTGGAATTTGGAAAGCCATTTGTTACTGAGCTCAGGGGCCCTCGATCAGCTCTCACTCAGGAGAGGACCGAAAGGCTGCTTGCCCAGGAAGCAGGGAGGGGTTTTAAACTTGGAACCACATTGAGTTTGATAAACAAATTCATTGTTTGACACAAAATAATGCTTTCAGAGTCATTGTGACCACTACTCAAACTAAGTTTGCTAGGGTTTTTGTTTCAGTTTCTGGTGAATTTGCACCTGAGTACCTGCAGGCAGCCTTACAAGAAGTTAAAGCCCTTTACTAAGCAACCTAGTACGGTGGGTGATACATTTACAACAGAAAGCCCAAGATTTACATTTATAGCCTTAAATGTGAGTTAATCCATTACAAGAACAAACTCACAAGGGCTTCCTACATCTGCAATTAGGGGTCACCAGCTTCCCTCAAGCTTTCGTAGCTCAGTGATGCTTGCTCCAGGGCAGGGTGCAAATGAGTCTCTCTGTGCTCCTAACTCTGGGAGGCCCAGGGGTCTGGCCCATGCCTCGATGAGATGCCTCATTCCACACCAGGCAGTTTAAGTAGCTACTGCAGAAATAAAACACCCACAGGTAATTCACTACAGATGCCACCAAGAAATTAAAGGACTTCAACCTCCCACCCCAACCTCAAAATACATGTGTGTGGGGTGGTGGAATACATACTAGTAAAGAAAGTCTACATTAGGTACAGTAAGTAATGCTATACTGGACAATCTATTATTATGTTTTAAGTTTCTACAAAAATATAAGTAATTTGGGTCAGGGAGATAGCTCAGTAGAATAAGTGCTTCCCTGGCACTCAGTAGAATAAGTGCTGTTAGGTCCGAGAAGCCCACCGCGTGAAGAAAGACTCCAAGAGACGTCCTCTCATGTAAAAGCAAGGGGATTTTATTTTCCATGCATGCAAGGGGCTCCCTGAACTCACAGGGACCAACAGCCCCGAGCTGACAGTGGGCTGGGTTTTAAGCCCGAAGACAAAGGGAGGAGGGGTTTTGCAAGCGGTTACAGAAGCGAATGGCATTGGTTAATTTAAATGGCTCCTTTTACAATTATTGGTGGGGGCAGTTATGAGGAAGTTTAGAGTTGTGCTGTGAGGATATTTCCTAGTATGGACAGCAGATGTCCAGTCAGGGCGCATTCTGCAAATTTCTTTACCTCTTTGTCAGGATTACCTAAGGGGGAGGAGTATGCGGAGACACAGGATGGGGACATAGATCAGACCGCAGCAAGTTAGGACATATCCTTTTTAAAGCCTGCAAGTTGGGACATGTCCCTAGTCCAGGAAATTTCTGTACTGAGGCCATGTAGGTAAAAATCTCTCTTACATTCCCCCCTTTTTCTTATGACAATCTCTAATCCTAGAGATTGGTATGACCTTCCTCTGAATCATTTAGCGCTGAATATTCTTGTCTGAGGAGCATTAATTTTACCTCAGCAATCTGTCCCTGGAGAAATCTGGTTACCCTATTAAGCATAAATGGCCCAATGGTTATAACTAAGAGTAGCACAATTAAAGGCCCAGCTATGACAGAAAGCAAGGTTGTGAGCCAGGGAGATTTAGTAAACCAAGATTCAAACCATCCTTATTGAACTTCTCATTCTTTTTGTCTCTGCTGCAGGCGCTCCCTCAGTCTGGTCATGGACTCTTTGACCACTCTTGAATGATCTGCATAAAAACAGCACTCTTCCTTTAAAGCTGGGCATAGCCCCCCTTCTCTAAGGAAGAGGAGGTTTAGGCCTCATCTATTTTGGAGGACTACTTCGGAGAGGGAGGTTAGATCCTTAATTGGAGGAGGTGTTCCAAACAAAATTTCAAATGGGGTTAGTTCACACATATGAGGGGAGGGGGTATTTCTTGCTCTAAAAAGAGCATAAGGTAGGAGCGTGATCCAATCTTTTAAGCCAGTCTCTATGGTCAATTTGGCTAGGGTCTCTTTAATTGTTCTATTCATTCTTTCTACCTGTCCTGAGCTTTGGGGTCTATATGCACAGTGTAATTTCCAATCAATCCCCAATATCTTGGCCACCCCCTGACTTACCTGGGCTACGAATGCTGGTCCATTATTGGACCCTATTACCTGGGGCAAACCAAACCTTGGAAAAATCTCTTCCATGAGTTTCTTTACCACAGTCTGTGCAGTCTCTTTTTTGGTGGGAAAGGCTTCTACTCATCCCAAGAAGGTGTCTATGAATACTAGCAAGTATCTGAGCCCATATCTAGCAGGCTTAATTCCTGTGAAGTCTATTTCCCAGTGTTTTCCTGGTCTGACTCCTCTTAGCCTTTTTCCCATGGGCAATTTAGAGGGGTGAGCGTTTACTATTTGGCATGCTCGCTCGACAGTCTTTTATTACTTGTTTAGCCAATTCTTTTATCTTTGAGTTTGAGATATGGCATTGACCCTTTAGTAACTGTTGTAGATTTTAGGTCCCAGGTGGGTGAGCTGATGGATCTGCCGTATATGAGCGAGAATCTCTTGTTCTGTCATCGGGGGGCTTTGGGGCAGCTCTGGTTGCGGGGTTATCTTAAGAGATAACTCCGTTCGAATGTGAGGCCGCTCTTTTGGCTTCTTGATCCGCCCGTCGGTTGCCCTCAGCTACTGGGTCTGAACCTTGTTGGTGGCCATTGCAATGGACGATAGCTAACTCTTTAGGAAGCATGACAGCTGCCAGTAGCTCAAGAATTTCATCTTTGTTTTTAATGTCATTTCCATTAGAGGTCAGGAGGCCTCTCTGTTGGTAGATAGCTCCATGTATATGGGCAGTAGCAAAGGCATATCGGCTGTCAGTATAAACAGTAGCTCGAGCCGGGCGTGGTGGCGCATGCCTGTAATCCCAGCACTCGGGAGGCTGAGGCAGGAGGATTGTTGTGAGTTCGAGACCAGCCTGAGCTACAAAGTGAGCTCGAGGCCAGCCTGAACTGCATAGTGAGACCCTGTCTCAAAAAGACAAAAAAAAATAAAATAAATAAAATAAAATAAATAAACAGTAGCTCGCTTCCCTTTGGCTAATTGCAATGCTCTTGTGAGGGCAATCAACTCAGCCCTCTGGGCTGAGGTCCCTTCTCTTAGCCCCGAGGACCAGATAACTTTTGTCTTGTCTACCACAGCAGTCCCTGCGTGTCTCTTACCTCCGTGTAGAAAGCTGCTCCCATCTGTGAACCAGATTACCTCAGCATTAGGCAGGGGTTGATCTTTAAGATCTCTTCGAATATCTGTTTCTTCTGCCAAAATGTCTCCACAAATATGAATGACTGGCTCTGTAGACTCGTCCGGGAGGAGGGTAGCCGGGTTGAGAGTTACGGGATGGCCAAAGATTACCCTGAGCTCGGGGAGGGGATCCGAGCCCCCTCCCCTCTAATCTTCTTCCCCTAGTGCCAGCCCAACTGGCTGGCTCTCTTGGGCCACCTTTTCTTTCTTCTTTTTAAGTTTCTCACAGTCTTTTATGAGGTGTCCTATTTCCTTGCAATATGCACATTGGTTTGGCTCAAGGCGCATGAGGCTGCATGGCCCAGGGCTAGCTGAGGAACTCCGTACTACGGTGGCCAAGATCTTAGTTAACTCTCTATTTCTCTTTTCATCTCTTGCTGTCTCCCTTTCCTCCCTTTCTTTTTCCTTTCTTTGTTTCTTTTCTTCTTCTGTCTCCTGTTTATAGAAAACTTTGTCTGCTTCCTTAACCAAATCCCTTAAAGTCAAGTCTTGTAACCCGGCTACGCGCTGGAGCTTACGCCTAATGTCTAGGGCTGATTGGCCGATGAAGGCCGTGGCCACTGAAGCCCTTTGTCCCTCATCGTGTGGATTAAAGGGTGTATATCTGCGGTAAGCCTCCATTAGCCTTTCTAGAAATATTGAAGGCGACTCGTTGGGCCCTTGAATCACCTCTCTTACCTTGGCCAGATTAGTAGGCCGCAGTGCGGCCGCTGGGAGACCTGCCATTAGAGTCTGGCGACAGATGGTCAGATGCTCCCTGCCTCTAGGAGTACTGGGGTCCCAATTAGGACGATGCAAGACGAAGAAGTCTTCAATGAGGTTTAGGAGCTGAGTAGGTCTCCCATCTGGACCTGGAACTGACTTTCTGGCTTCTAGCAAGATACGGTCTTTTTCTTCAGTGGTGAACAACGTTCCCAGCAGCTGCTGGCAATCATCCCAAGTAGGCTGATGAGAGAACATAAGAGACTCCACCAGTCTTGTTAACTTAGTAGGATCCTCAGAAAAAGGAGGATTATTGTTTTCCAATTATATAAGTCAGAGGAGGAGAAAGGCCAGTACTGTAGTGTGGGCATGTTTCCTCCTTGCCCGTCATCTATAGTAGGCCCATAAAGTCGAAGAGGGAGGGTGATAGCTACTTCTTGGGGACTCTGCACCCATTTACTGCGAGTGCCCTGGGCCGGTCCATGATCCACCTGTTGCTCAGGAAGGGCTGAATCATCTGAGGGCAGCGGAGCAGGAGGGGCAGTCGCCGGAGGAAGAGGGATGGGTGGATAGGGCAGAGGACCAGCCGAGTCAAACAGGATCAGATCAGATTGAGACTCAGGTAGGGTAGGGCCGGGAGAAGTGTTACTGGTTTGCATGAGGTCGGGAGGAGAAAAGGCCTTACCCATTCCGGAGGGTTCTCACATAGATCTTGCCATACCATAATATAAGGTTGTTGGTCAGGATGGCCCTGACGCCCAGGGCGGAACACGATATTTTTAACGGCCTGGACTGATGAAAGGTGAAAAGTCCCCTCCAGCGGCCATCCCACTTGAAAGGAAGGCCATTCTGTTGAACAGAGAGTTTGCCACTTTCCCTTTTTAATAAGCAATGAGAGGTTATGGGTTCTGTCTCGGACTTTTGACCAGTGGTCTAGGGTAAGAGAAAGGGGGGGTTAAGGCTGCCTGTCCCATCCTGGACGTTCCTGTTGGGGCAAATTGGAAGTAAGTGCTAAGCGAGAGCCACAGACAAAAGCCGACAAACAAGACAGACAACAGAGAGGACACAAATCGAACAAGTCGGCGCCTTGGATGGTCATAGAACAAAAATGAAATTGCTTCAACCTGTCTCATTAAAAATTTTCCCGATCAGTATATCACTACTAATAGAGCTCTCAAGACAAAGGGAAACCAAATTCTATTGGCCACACAAGAGTCCTCCGTTTGGGGGACACACAGATGAACCCTGGGTCACCCCAGGGATCCAGGACCACTCTGAGGAGTCCCTCAGATGAGTGGCTTGCGAACTCTAGGCACGTCTGCCGGTTGCAGGCAATGGGAGCTCACTTGTCCTGTGGCCAGCCACAGCGGTCGCTGTGGAGACGCCCAGGCCAGACAGTGTAAAGCACCCAAAGAAAGAGAAACAATGGGGAGCCGGGGAGATGGCTCAGTGGAATAAGTACTTCCCTGGCAAGTGCAAGGGCCTAAGTTCAATCCCCGGTTCTGCCAAAAAATAAATAAATAAATAAAAGAAAGATGCCGGGCGTGGTGGCGCATGCTTGTAATCCCAGCACTCGGGAGGCTGAGGCAGGAGGATTGTTGTGAGTTCGAGACCAGCCTGAGCTACAAAGTGAGCTTAAAGCCAGCCTGAACTGCATAGCG